>PVJS01021842.1:0-31141 GCA_004027185.1 Glis glis
AAAAAAAAAAAAAAAAACAAAAGCATCATTCTTGAAAAATGACTGTGGTTCCTGGTTAACATACAGTTCTTCACTGAGTAACTTTACAATCTTCATCATGGAGACTATATTTTCAGATAATATATATCCCCCAGGAATGAACTTACAGACATATATTTTGCAGCATTAAATTACACATATTTCTAACAACCCTCTTACTGCTGTTTGGAAGTGGTATTGAGAATTTGAAGATGGTGTGGTCCACGTCACCACCTTTCATTCAGCGGATATATTTCAAAGTGTCTTAACTTCTGTGATTCAATTTCATTTTTATTTAATTATACAGATTACTTTATACAAAGTAGTTATTTTACTTTCCCTCTCACAAATTCACAGGTAGGTTGTATATTATACTTTTAGAATAACTCTAATAGTTTAATCACCATTGATATCAGAAAGAAATAGAAAATAAGATAAATGGTAAGAAACTTCATATAAGAGCAAATGCTTTGAAAAATTCCACATCATGACAGAGTCAAAGAAATATCAACAGAACTGATTTCATTATAGCATTGGAGAAATTCCTAATTTTTGCCAAGGAGAAAATCATAATGGGATATAGCATTGGCTTTTCAGATGTCTGCAAATATTCTTCAAATAGTAATTAAAGCCAACTGTTCTGTTGTTCCTCTATTTCCATTCCATAGCAAAAAAGGAGAAGCAAAATGTGAACATGAGAAATATATTCTATTTCTCTATGCATTTAAAAATACTATTGATATAATAAGCCCATTCTTATTTAACTACCCTTAACAAGAAACTCCACTATTTATAAAAAAAATTTTGAAAAGTACTCCACAATACAAGGTAATGGCAAGTTAAATAAAAAATAAAATACAGTTAAAAATTAAAAACATGTTATATCAAAACTGAATGTGATAAGGTCAATAAAAATCACCTAAAGTAAGCTATATTGAAATTCTGGGCAATCACCAGCTTTCATACAAGTTATAGGACTTAAAAAATCTATCAGCAGGTATCTAATATGTATCATTAATCAAATAACTAGGCAGCCAGTAACCAGTGCTATTTTGGGAACCAGACTTGTATGCATGTTTTCTACATCGTACGAACCTAGAAAATGTCTGCTAAAATAATTCTTCAATACCTGATTAGTTCTGAAAATTACTAAAATCAATTCAGACTAAGTCGTTCCTCATTGAATAAGGATGAAATAACTTCCAAATCCATAGCCACTGGTTGCCACGCAACGTGCTATAGCATGATGGCAGAATAAGCTGGGCTTGAATTTTCTAGGCCCTCTTGCTTTGCCGACTTGATGTTTTGATACTCTAATGCATCTCAGCTAACTTCCATTAAGTAGTGTTTTGTGGGGTAGTATTCCAAGGTTAAAATGATTAAATAACTTTTATGGTTGATCAAATATAAGCCGTTATTATACACAGTAGGCAAAAATCATACATTTTAATTACTTTGTTATCAAAGATCTAGGTATTTACATTTCATTTTTCAATAATAATTCTGAATTTAGTAGACCCTTCAAATATACCTAAAAATACTGCTCTTTAAAAATATTTGTCATAAACAATAATGAAATTAGCATAGGACAACCACGAATAACATTAACAAAATATTGAGTGTTGAGTGTTTTACTTTGTGGCTCTTTGTAGCTAGTTTAATTTTTTCAGTGTAATTAAATTAATTATTTGAGAGTTTGCATTATATTTCTCACTTTGCAACCATGCACAAAATAAAGAAAACTGATCAATATTTGATCACAGTTACAGTACATTAATTCAAAGTTAATTTTCAGGGGAATCACTATAATCATTCACTTTCGAGAGATGTTATTAAAATATGAGAAAAATATCCAATCTTTGTAGAAAGGAAAAGAGACTTATTTTAAGTAGAGCTTTTTTTTTAAATAAATGTATCATTAAGGAAAAGGAAATCCTTTTAAAATAATATTCCTAAATATGTTTAGAAAAATAACTGATGAGGCTTCATCTTTTACATTGAGTTTGTGCAAATATGAATTATTATTTTGTGAAGAGAGAATCAGAGTGACCAAATTCTCTTTAATAAAATCATCTCTTAGAAATCCACTTATTATCAAAATGGAAAGCAATTTAAAATCTAGCCATTAACCTCTAGCACTTATGTAAAAGCAGATTTATTAGAATAGGAGAGAAATACCATTTTAGTAATTTACACTATAAATATTTCAAAATAAAAATATTACCCTTCATTTATTACAAAGGAAAGTGAAGATGTCAAAATTCACTCACATTTAATTTTAATGGCAAGATGTTCAGATAATTACACCTTATAGAAAGACCCAAATTTGCAATTAAGTCCAAATAGATTTAATATTGCTTATGCCTGACATTAGGTAAATTAAACTGCAGATCTCTTTTAAATAACTTATGTGCTCATTTTTACTTGCATAGTCCTAAAATCAATTGGCTTAAATTAATGTATTAAAATAGCATCTTTCCAACCTCTTTCAGGTCCTCAAAATAATCCAGCAAAGAGAGAAGATGGCACTGGTTTTGATGGTATGGGAATTAAAAATAGAAATATTCTAGATGGGAAAATAGTCTAAATAAAAATATCAGTGTACTTGTAATCTAAAGAATATTGAAGCCGGGCGTGGTGGCGCACGCTTGTAATCCCAGTACTTGGGAGGCTGAGACAAGAGGATCGCAGGTTCGCGGCCAGCCTCAGCTACTTAGTGAGGCCCTCCGCAACTTAGTGAGACCCTGTTTCAAAATAAAGAATAAAAATAGGGCTGGGGGTGTAGCTCATAGGTAAAATGCCCCTGGGTTCAATCCCCAGTACCGCCAAAAAAAAAAAAAAAAATTGAAGTTGAAGCTTTGTAACCTAGTTGCAATAACAGAGCTATATAATTTTTATACTTTTATAACTTTATAAATAATGTTTATTATTAGGGAACTAATTTTTATTTTTATAGCTCGCGTCCTTAAAAGTTCTTTTGTTAAGTTGTTTTATAATTCATAAACTTTGTCCATAATGTATCTAAAAACCAAATTTCTATCAATTGCTAAAGCAAATTTTTCCACATTGGGAATATTTCTCCTTGAATAAAATGTCTTGAAGTAGTAAACAAGGCATGGAAACTTCAAATTAATATATTTATGTTGATTTTTATGTTTTTTTATGTTGATTAAGGCCCTGGCTTGTCTGTTGTCTAGGAAGTAAAAAGGAAAAACTCATATTATTTCCATCAACAAATGATCTATGAATCTAAGAAAGTGATAAGAGGTTTCTTTGATAGAAGGTATCTTGAAGCTTTAAAAATATTGATATGAGCTGGGCATGAGCCGGGCGTGGTGGCACATGCTTGTAATCCCAGTACTTTGGGAGGCGGAGACCGGAGGATCCGGGTTTGCGGCCAGCCTCAGCTCTCTCTCTTTGTCTCTCTTTCTCTCTCTCTCTCTCTACCTAGTGAGGCCCTCCGCAACTTCGTGAGACCCAGTTTCAAAATAAAGTATAAAAAATTAGGGCCGGGGGTGTAGCGTGGAGGTAGAACACCCCTGGGTTCAATTCCTGGTACTGGAAAAAAAAATATTGATATGCATTTTGAATTCTCTAGGGCATCCCCAAAATATATTTATCATGGGTGATGCCTCTCCACCTCCATGCTTGAAACTTTCCCTAGTGTTTCTTCCACTTTGAAAGCCCCTGGCCTGGAATATAGCAAATGTAGTGATCCGGAACAGATTACCTAGTAAAAATTCAGAAAGGATTAAGGGAAAAGCAAAACTAGTTTTTAAAGGTAAATAGAGTTGATTTCAATTCAAGCTTCATCAGCAATTTATGCTAAGTACATACATAAGATTGACATACAGCTAAATTAGGCCTTGTTAAAGACATTAGAGAAATAGAAAAGATATATGTTGCAGGAACATATGATATAGCAAAGCATGACTCAGAGATTTGGAAAAACAAATTTAAGGACCAACTTAAATTTCTCCCCCTTGTTTGAAGATGAAACACACATTCCCAACTCCCAGAGAGGAAGATCTTCTTCGACTCAGTTCTTTCGTAAGGTTTTCGGAAACTGGGGGATACAGCTGAAGAACCATAGACGCAATGATGTCGTCTGAAATTGAGCCATCTGCATTTAGAACATTAAAAAATACAGAGTCTGTCTTCCTTTTCTGAAACAATGCCAGTATCAAAGGAAAAGACAATTTTCTCAAATTGTAAACCCAGTATATAAATTTTCAGAAAAATACGTAGGATTTTTAACATGTATAGTATAGGATGCCTGGGGAAATTATATTATATAGCAGAAAATACAAAGTTATCCTGGAGTAAATATAAAGCTAAAAAAAAAGCTTGAAGTAAAAATTTAAAGGATATATCATCAAACTTTAAATAGGCCTTTCTCTGGCCTGGCTAAATTACTACACTTCTTGATGCTGCTCGCTCCTCATAGCAATTGAAAGCCCATGTAATTTAACAGCAGGCCACAATCCTTTAATAAGCTGTCTTTAAAATACCTTACATGGATTACCTATCTGTAAATCTGCTTCCCATGCAGAATGTGACAGCATTATGGAAATTGTTAGTTCAGTAGAGATGGCTTGTACCAAAGGAACTACATCTGTACCCTGTAAGATTATACCAAACATTGGAAGTAATCTTTCAGCATTTATAATGCTTCGAAATGCATAATTAAGATTAAGGTTCATTCTAACCTTTATTGTGGACTGTGTATTTCAAATTTAGAAACTGGGCGTAACGTATGTAGAACTATAAAGTATTAGTAAGATCACATCTTTTAAATTATATGAAGTTGTCCTATCTCACGGACTTGGATTATTCACATTTGTTAGATTCATAGATAACCATGTGTTCCCCAAAAATGAGGTAAAAAATTTAAGACACAAAGGCAAAAGCATGACATATATTTGGTTTAATTCTTTCACTCTCATTCTGAATTTTAAGACTTCTGGTAACCGAATACATATCATGCTCATCAGAAGTTATCTTCATTCCAATGTATTTATCTGATTTTTTTTATAGATTATCAGCCTCCAAACAAATTTAGATGAGCTAGA
This sequence comes from Glis glis, assembly GCA_004027185.1. Taxonomy (NCBI): domain Eukaryota; kingdom Metazoa; phylum Chordata; class Mammalia; order Rodentia; family Gliridae; genus Glis; species Glis glis. The sequence continues at coordinate 5,091 of PVJS01021842.1, forward strand.
TAATTATGTAAGACTACAAACCTGCAAAAAATTAATAGTATGTTTGGATTTAAAAATGTGAATTCCAGTAATCCATGTTAAATTAAACTCTTCATGAAGCTAAGCACTAAGAAAGGCCTTAATGAAATATAAAACCTGAATCACTTTGGAAGCTTGACCAGAAATTAAAAGTATCAGAGTCTAACTGGCACTACTAAAGCACTTATTGGTCTGATTGATTTTTGTCATGTTTCAAACTAAGGATGGTTCATAACTACACGTAAAAATGGCTTGAAACAATGTTGTTATTTAGAGTATCAGTACAGCAAAATAAGGTAGAAAGAAATATAATTTTTAATTATTTTCGCAACCATGTATGGTGGCATATGCCTGTACTCCTAGTACTTGGGAGGCTGAGACAGGAGGAGCACAGATTTGAGGCTGGCCTTAGCAATTTAGCAAGACCCTCAGCAATTTAGGAAGACCTTATTTCAAAATACAAATAAATAATTAAAAAGGGCTGGGGGATGTGACTTAGTGTTGGATGCAATTGGGTTCAGTCCCTAGTACCACACACACAAAAAAGTCTTCTCAAGAAATTTTATTGAGCTAGAGTAGAATAAAAGTATTTCATATTTGTGTTTTCTGACAATAAAGGAGAACTCCAAAAGCTGTAGGCAGCTAAGTCAATGCTATTGGTTTCTTATGCATACACTTGGTGAAATAACACTATCATGTAAATAATTAATTTGTAATAACTTTGGTGGAGAATAAAATGGAAGGAGTCTATAAAGCTTAGAAATAAAGCTTTCTTATGGCCATAATTTGAATTTTCAAATTAAGAATAATAAATTTTTAAAAATTATCTGCTGTATATCTATGTTGAATGAGAGTTATACCTTAATATGCAAGGATCAGGTGAAAAGGGTTAAAGAAGAAGGGTGCCCATGATCACGTAAATAGACATTAAGGATTCTTGAAAGACTTAATGGCTTAGCTGGGCAATCTCTCCTCCTCACTGCCCAGGGCATGACCAAAGACAAACCTAGGCCTATAGTGACCCCACTGAGAACTCCAGGATGGTGCAAGGCAGAGCCCAGAGGGGAAGGGCCTGATGGACCCCTCTTTGTGTTCTATAGAGGTTCTTGAAAAGAAGGTATGTTCACAGCAAGGATGCCATATTAATATTGAGCCATTAGAGATGGGCCCTAATTGATCTAACAAAAGTCATAGTTATAGAAATAAATTAGGGACAGTATCATATGGATCTTTGAATTATAGATGGTAGTTAGCCAAAGTTCTGTAGAAAGAAAAAAACCATATTTTGATGTTTTTGTTTTTTTGCTTGTTTCAATTTCCATCTATTTTACAACCCCCTCTGCATTTCTGTAATGGAATCATCTGTACACAGAAAAGGAAAGAAAGAATGGGAAATTAGCTACCTTCAATACAGAAATGACTTAAAGGTATAAATGTATACTATATATTTCTAGCACATTTACAAAATTTTCCATTCATAATATTTTAACTGTCTCATGTCTAACCAGCAAAAATAAAAACTTTTTTTCTGTGTGTGTGGTACTAAGGATTGAACCCAGGGACATTCTAACTCTGAGCTACACCTCCAGCTTTTTTCATTTTGAAACAGGCTCTTCCTAAATTTTTGAGGGTCTGAGAAGTAAAATAATTTGTCCAGTATTTTATGGTGTAATAATTCAATTACTATTAGCCATAGTTATTATGAAGTGGATATGTTTTTAAAAAGCATCCTACTTTGATTATTTCCTTCTGTTTTCTAAAACCCCAAGAAAACAGAAAACTATTTGAATCATTGAAAGAATATTAAGAATTTTAAAATTTTGGATAATATACTATAGGCATTTAAGAAATAAACTGTGCTGAGATTTATTGAAAACAAGTAAATGTTATGGCTATCTATATAGAGCACATGTTGCCAACAATTTTAATTCATAAAAATGGATAATTAACTTAGTCTTATGGTTATCATATATAGTACAAGCTTGCACCAAATGCACCTAACATTTGACCTTGTATTCAAGATCATTTGTGTGAGAGCGAAGCCATTATGCATGGGCCTTTGTTACTGTTTCTTCATTGACTTAATTGCTCATCCAAGAACCACTGTTTCTCATAGTGGAGGATCTGCATTTTCTCTCCACTATCCATTTTTTGGTTCCAAACGGAGTATTTATTAACACTTTTATGATGAAAAAATAGAGTCTATAAAATAAACTTTCTCCCTCTACTATCTTCACCGTTATGTGTTTATTCCAACCTAAGAGAAGGGCACCATGCCCACCATAGCCCAGGCCCTTTTGGTGCATGCCTGGACTATGTGCAGTAGTTGCTCACTTCTGACCTCTGTTTCCTTTTACTTTCCAGCCAGTACTGCACACTGCTAACTCTTTTCTGAAACATCATTTTGAAAATATCCTCACTCTGCACAGAAAGAATTTCTTTCTATAGTGTATTTTGAACTAAAAAATCTCTAGCCTAGCATTCAAAGTCCATCACATCTCTCTGAGAACCAGCTTCCTACTGCTGTTCTTTGCTGTCCTACTCATATTCCTTCTCTCCCATGCAGGAAAATGTGCCATTTCTTGAACACAAAAGGCTTTGTGCTGTTTTTCTGTGTTTGCTTAGAACAGATTCCAGAATGAACATACTCTATATCTGAACTTTAGTAAATCGCATCCATATTTCAAAGATAAGTGTCATTCCAACCCTTTGGCTCAGCACAGGAGGGAGTTGTTTTTTCTTCCCTCACATTGCTGTAGAAGGTGTTCTACATCCTTCATAAAGCATACTGCAATGAATTACATCCTTATGCACACCCTGTTTGCACCAATCTGATCGTGTAATTCAATAATAAAATAATAACAATAAATTTGAAAACCTGTTATGAGCCTCAGTGTTCCATGCCAGTGGTCTTTAAATATTTTTATTACAACTGCAAACCCCATATGCAAAATTGGGGGCATGCACCCCATCATGTAGTTATTTACTAATAAATGATATGCATATTATACTATAGAAATACATGAGTAATTACCACATACACAGAGAGGATTTTTAAAGGAATGAAATAAGAAGGACTATGAATAGAAGTTTAAATAATTTATTTTCACTGAGGTATATACCCCTGACTTTGAGATCACTGTTCTAGACACTAACATTATAAAAGTTAATCAAATACTTTCAAGGCCCTAATCAGCTTATAAACCAGGTGAAGAGATTCTATAAAAAAATGAAACACAATTTGATAAGTGCATAATAGAGTCAAGATTTCATTTCTCGAGTCCACCATAGACCTTAAAACAGCAGGACTTGTACATAACTGTTATTTAATAAAAATGCTTTTAAATGAATGAAGATTAGGTTTTAGTCTAGATGTTTTGCCTGAAGGCAGTTTAGTTTATTACTTGGGCAGAATTATAACTTGCATTTTTTTTGTTCTTTACAGATAAAAACATGCTTGCATATCCTTCTCTGAATTTCACAAAAGGTGTATAAGAAACTGAGTGGGAGGGCATTGTTTTTTAATCAGTCACTCTATGCCCAACATGTGACAAGAAATATTCCAGGTACTAATAAAATGGTGAATACATAGTTCAAATCACTATTCTTATGAGGTTTATATCTCTGTAGAAAGAAATAACAATAAACAAGTAAAAAAAATAGCATGATATTTTCAGAAAGTGTAAGTGTTAGGAAAAAAATTGTGATAGGACATAAAATAATTTGAAAATGCTAGGCGTGGTGGTGCACGCTTGTAATCCCAGTACTTGGGAGGCTGAGACTGGAGGATCTGGGTTCATGGCCAGCCTCAGCTACTTAGTGAGGCCCTCCGCAACTTAGTGAGACCCTGTTTCAAAATAAAGGATAAAAACATAGGGCTGGGGATGTAGCCCAGAGGTATAATGCCCCTGGGTTCAATCCCCAGTACCACAAAAAAAAAAAAAATAATAATAATAATTTGAAAATGTAGGGAAGGAGTGAATAGCAAAACAAAGTAAGCATAAGGTCAGAAGGTCTCTTTTGGGGTGAGGATACTTGAGCCAGCCCTGAATGAAGACAAGGATGCAGCTTTGTGAACAGCAGGGTAAGAAGCATGACTGGGCCAGTATCAAGGATTAAGGAAGTAGGAGTAAGTGCTTGAAGGATAAAAAGAAGACTAATATAGCTGGAGGGTAGTAAGCAGGAGAAGCTAAGGAGAATTTCAATCAGGGGCTTTAGAGTTAGACAGATTGGGGTCAAACACCTGTTCCTCTATCAGCTCTGTGACTTTGGAAAAGTTACCTGTAGATACCTTTTGTCTAAAGATTCAAAAGGTAGTTATCTTTTGTCTAAAGGTTAATAAAACTCCTTTTTCCTTCTGCATGTGAAATTAACTTGAGCTTAATTTGATAATCCAATGAAAGTTGGAATGTTAACTGTATTACTAAGTAATATTGCTTATGGTAAAATTTGATTGAATGCAACTTCTGAGAGGAATATAAGGAAATTATTCATAGCTGATTAGGAAGCCACACTTTGCACTTTCTAGAGTTTGGTGACTCTTGTAACTGACATGTTCCCGGAAACTCGGTGTGTGGATAAGAGACACCGGTCCCACTGGATCTAACGGGGCTTCTGATTCAGAACTAGTGTCTAAGGTGAATGTCATCTTGTTGCATCTGAGTCAACTGGTCAGCTAAATGAACTACTCTATAGACTCCCACAAGGACTCCCCCTGAGCAGGAACCCCAGGAGCTGAAGCCCCTGGATCCTATCCTACATCCTTCTCACTAAACTACATCATTGTAGCCTGTGGTTGATTTCTAAGTTGGAAGGTTTGGCCCCTGATGGTTACTGTACGCTAAACCTGTTTCCTCAACTGGTAAGTGGAAATATTTTAAGTGGGATTAATTTTAAGGGTTAAACAAGGTGTATCATTTTGGCACAGTGCTCTAGTGGAGCATACATATCAATCAAATAGCTGTATAACAGACTTATTTTTTTATTAGCCATATACTGCTTCTACACACAAAGCAACTTCATCTCTGAGAGCTAACTGTTTCACCGAGGGTAAAAGAGCTGGGTGATGTGAAAAAGAAGACAGCCACCTCTCTCTGGCATCCCAATGGAGGTCTATATTCGGTGACATTCTTGAACCACTGGTTTAGGGTTATCCAAGTTCCTTTGGATATTCTGTGGTGTAGAAGATACACAGATGGTGAAAAGCCTAGAAGTGCCCCTTCCCGGCTGATCTCAAATTAAAGATGGCATTGGAAGGGTAAGTCTAAAGAAGATCAAGAAGCTGAGGAGATAAATCATCTGTTTTACATTGCATCTTTTATCATAGATTATTAAAGTGGTTGACTCTGCCCCCCCCCCCGAAGTTGCTGGAATGAAATATAGATTCATAAAACACAGCAAATTTGTCACTGCATTTTTCTGTTTATTCACTTAAAGGAAGTAGATTTCCAGGGGTGGGGTGCTGAAAAGGGGGCTGTAACACAAATCAGTTTGGGCATATATGTGAAATCATTGACAGCCTTTCCATTCACTTAACTTTGCATCCAAGTCTCCAGGTTAAAGGGGGGAAATGTCAGCCAGGCGTGGTGGCGCACGCTTGTAATCCCAGTACTCTGGGAGGCGGAGACCGGAGGATCCGGGTTCGCGGCCAGCCTCAGCTCTCTCTCTCTCTCTCTACTTAGTGAGGCCCTCCGCAACTTCGTGAGAGCCGGTTTCAAAATAAAGTATAAAAAACAGGGCCGGGGGTGTAGCGTGGACGTAGAACGCCCCTGGGTTCAATCCCCGGTGCTGCAAAAAAAAAAGGGTGGATGTCTCTCTACATGATGGTTTATTTGGCTGTAAACATGTGTTGAACTACTGGAATTTAAACAGGACATCAGAGTATTTGGTTTCTATCTAATTGATACTTTTAGAAAGTTTTGTGCAGAAGATTCCATGAGCCAGTATTTATCACAATCTTCATCATCACCACCACCATCATCATCACTGCCACCGCCACTGTGCTGCTCCCCCACCAAGAGCAGCATCAGCATCAACTTCATCATGCCTCTGGTTCAATAGCTTTCAACTTGCTTAGGCAGAAAATAATGATGGGGCTGTGAGTGTTTGCTAAAGAACTGTGTTTGTATGAGCAGCTTAATAACCAAATCATAGTAACCCAGTTATTTCTATCAATATGTAAAAAACTGAATTGTATTTGGTTTGTGTGGATGTCAGCAGAAAAGCTTATATGCCTTTAGTGTTTATTATGACTGCTGAAGCCCTTTTAACTGGTAAATGTGTTGTAATAAAATGTCTACAAAAATGTGGAAGAAAAATATTCTAATATTTGAGATAAAAATGTATTGAAGTTTCAAGTCCTTTTCACCTTCAACAATTATATCAACATCTATACGTTATTTTTTAAAATATATATGATATATGTTTTGCTGTAATGCATGTAAGGAGGCTCAAGACTGATGGACCTGGTTGAAGTTCTAGAGAAGGCTTCCAGGAAGAAGTTATACTTGGCCAGACTGAGATGTAAAGAAAGAGTAAGAAATGTTGGGTGAGGGAGAGAGTGGAGGGGGATGGAGAGAGGGAGGGGAGTACATTAGAGGTGAACAGCATATATATCAAGGCCTTGGGCAGGGCAAAGCTTGACCCATATGAAGAAGAGAAAAAAAATGTCAGTATAGGGGAGGTCAGTAGGTAGGGTAGAGCCTCCATGCAGGTGACTCATTAGAACACTAAGTCATTTATTGGTTATGTGTGTACTTCTAATAACCCTCACATTGTAGAGTTTGTGTCTTAATATTTCTAAAAGTAATTCATATTTTTTATAAACATGATTGGCAATACTTGCTATGTGCATGACAGACAATGAGGATTAGTGTCATGTACTTATGATGGCCCAGGTTTATTGTCTGAGCCTGGAAAATGATGTCAATCCAAAAATTTATACCTTGAAAAAATATATGAGTAAATATATAATGGCTTCCACCTAATGAGTTCCATAGAGTTTTCTTTGCTATTAAGTTTATTTTCAACAAAAGAAACTATGAATAGTGTCTAGATCAGATAAACGGTTATAGAAAATTTAAATGTCTTACTCAAAATTTTGTATTTTTTCTCCCTTTAAATATTTCATCTCCTCCATCCAAAGTATTGCCTACATTTCGTATATATGAAAATGTATATGTAATATGTAATGTATAATATATAAAATGCATATAATATACATATTTTCAATTAATGTTAAAGAATTTGCATTATTTTTAAATAAAACAGCCATAATAATTTTCCTGATTAATAAAACTACTCTACATTCTCAAAATTATATCGTTTACATTTTCCTTTTATTGTTTCCCAATTTCTTCATTATGACTTTTTAAAAACATGTCATAGTGGTTGAAAATTTATTAGTAAAAATCCCTATGATCCTCATGACACATATCATCAGAACTCCTAATCAACTTATACTTAATTGGTGCAATGTTCTTTTATTCTTTTATTGAATTTTATCATTAGCCATATTTATAGGCTCTTCATAACTTAATAATTTTCAGTAACTTTCATTATTTTAGTTAAAACATTTTATAAAGTTGAGTAGTTCAACCATTTAAATATTATTGATTTCGTCTGCCTTTTCAGGTTATTTATGGACCCTCTTTCTCTCTAGTTTCTTTTTCACCTGATAAAACTGTAAGGGCACCTTTGATTCCACTTACCCCTTTTAGCCAACATTAATTCACTCAGCTTTATTTTCTCTTTTGCCCTTCCTAGCCCTTAGAGCTTAAAATTTTATACTCAATATACTATGCATTCTTTTATTTCTTTCCCTTCTCCATTTCCATAATGTGTCAATTTTATGTTCCTAATCTTTGATTGATCCTTCCATGCCACATCTGTTATGCAGCTAAATTTTCACCTATTTCTAATTTAACCTGATAATTATAAGCATTTTCTAATGTCCTTCCTATTCGGGAACCCGTTTTCTTCTAATGCTCTAGTTTCAATGCTTTAGATTTTGGCGTCTATTTTTTCATTTCATCTCTCTTTTTCACTTATATATTCAAAATAAGTGTCTACAATAGCGTCTAAGTGTTAGGTAAGATATTTGGGTATGGTTTTATATCAGTTGGACACATAATCACACTGTGAAAAACTAGGGCTGGGAATGTGTGTGTGCGCCTGTGCGCATACATGTGTGTAGTTCTGGGTCTCTTATTTGTAAAGTTTACACATTGTTCATAAGTTTCAAGGCAATTTAAATCCATAAGTAATCCTTTGGCTTCTTGGATGTTCCATTCTCTTTTAGTAATTTGTGGTCAATATGATGTCTTTAAATAAACATTTGCTGGTAGCTTTATATTTACCTGAATTGTCAAGATCCTCTTACAAATTTATATTTTAGAAGTGAAATTTAAGTGGTATAGTAGTTATAATAAGCTAACTACTATAACAAATGTGCCCCCAATTGCATAATGGTTCAAACACAGTAGAAGTGTATTAAGAAGTAGATGCCAAAGTGCTTACTGAACTGCCCTGGGGAAGGGTACAGGTTGGCAGTGTGACCTTCCTTCATAAAGCCATTCAAGAACGTACAATGACAGAGACTCTGATGTCTTCAACATGGGGCTTCCGAAGTCACCTGACCATTATCTTCATTTTAGCTAGTTAGAGGGAAAAGCAGTACAGAAAAGCATGTGGCCTGGAGTCAGTAGACATTTCTGCCATGTCCCTTCCATTCGTAGAACAGCCACACTCCACATCTAACCACAAGGGACACTGGACTATTTGGTCCGACTGCAAGCATAGGAAAAAGGGAACCTGGATTCTGGCAAGCAGCTAGCGATATGTGCCTCACAAATTGAAGGAAATACATATTTTCCTAGTTACTGGTATAGATTCAAAATAATACATCTGATATTGAAAAGGGGTAATGAAAACTAAAAGATATGTGGATAATGATTTTTTTTGGTAGAAACACTTTAAAGTTAAATCTTGCTTGGATCTCCATGTACAATTTAAGAAATTGTTCATATCAATATTTGGTGCTACATATGAATATTAAGAATTTATAGAATAATAGGGAGGGGGTAGTTATTTGTCTAATAAACCGTTGTACTATATAGTACCATATACTTATACTACTTATATAATTGTATTAGATAATATAATTTGGGAGACATAAGCATGTAATGGAGATAAAAATGAATAAACCAAGAATTGTCTGGAATTAGATTACCTATGTATGTCTCAGACATATGCTGTTGACTTGGAAGGAGTGAGCATTGATTTTCATATCCTTATGCCCTGCACACAAATTACTTGAACTGGTGGCCATTAGAGAGTCATTTAAGGAAATTTCCAAACAAACAACAACAACAAAAATGAAGTCTCCCAAAACATGGTTCCTAAGAAATGGTACTAGAGCTCTCCATATTGAAATTATGAAAGAGGTAGCATTAGTCTTGGAAAATGGAAATAAAATTACAACATAACCAAAAAAAGTCCAGTAATTGGAACTTTGATAAGTGAAATGGCTGCTTAATTGTCTTGGTTGGCAGGCTGAACCAAGCACTGAAATAGATTTCAGTCTAATGTGTTTTCATAACAATGGGAAACTGACACATCTAATCTTTAATTACACTTTCTCCCTATCTACGTTACAGGAACGTGGTGAGGACAAATGAGATAAAGTATGTGAAGGTGCTTTGAGCAACTTAGTACTGAACTGTAGAAATTCAATAATGTTAAGACATTTATTAATATTACAATAACTAAGACCGTCTTAGTCTCCCAGTTGGCCAAGACGGAGTTTCAATATAGCTTCCAACCAAAACTAGAGGTTTTTTTGCATTATACTTGGAAAATTATATAGTCACCTGAAGCTGCCTGGAAGGTTTGCTGTCTCTGAAAATATTAGGATTCTCTATATTGTTTCAAGTATAATGAGTTCACTGAGTCTGAATTTGCCTTTGTCTATTTTTATACCCCAAATGAAATATTCCTTTACTTTTTAACAGACACAGTTCCAGAATATATGAAGTGCTTGGCATTCTTGTGATGATAAAGGTATGCTTTTATATATCCTCCTGTAGTTAGACTGTATACCAATTTCCCAAAAGTGGTTCTCAGAAGTTGCAATCTGCCTTTCCACTTGGTTTCAAGACATAATAGAAAAGCTCCTATAAGACTGACTAAACTAATATAAACAGAGATACCAGGACATTGTTGGAAAAAAATCAAATTTGTTCCTCTCAAATTTGTCACAAAAATATCGCTTGTGATAAAAAGAAAATTCTTCCACTTTTTTGAGGAGAAAACATTTTATGATTGAAAATGAAAGAGGTAAACAGACTATCGATCTTCCATAAATCAGGACACTAAGAGATTTTTAAGTTTCATGAGGACAACGCATGGCCCATTTACTGGCTTTACTGTTCTTCAATAGATTTACCATCATCTGACATATTTTCTATTTTACTTATTTGTTTAATGACTTTATAGAATTCTGTGCTACTATGTTACTCACTAATCACATGTGGCTAATTCAATTTAATTAACATTTAAAACAATTCCTCGCATACGTTAAGTGCTCAATAGCCACATGCAGCTAGTGGTTACCTTAATGGATAGTGCAGAATAAAATGTTTTCATCATCATGGAAAACTTTATTGGCCAGTGGTTTTAGTTAACACTTTTGACCAATCCAATTTATATATTTTTATTTTTAAAAAATATATATTGTACTAATATAACATAATACTAACTATTCAGATAAGGAGTTTAAAAAGATAATGTAAGTCGGGCGTGGTGGCGCATGCTTGTAATCCCAGTACTTGGGAGGCTGAGAACGGAGGATCCGGGTTCGCGGCCAGCCTCAGCTACTTAGTGAGGCCCTCCACAACTTCGTGAGATCCAGTTTCAAAATAAAGGATAAAAAATAGGGCTGGGGGTCTAGCTCCGAGGTAGAATGCCCTGGGTTCAATCCCCGGTACCACGCAAAAAAATAAAAAAATAAAATAAGCCGGGCGTGGTGGCGCACGCTTGTAATCCCAGTACTTTGGGAGGCGGAGACCGGAGGATCCAGGTTCGCGGCCAATGCGCGCGCGCTCTCTCTCTTTCTCTCTCTCTCTCTCTACCTAGTGAGGCCCTCCGCAACTTCGTGAGACCCGGTGTCAAAAATAAAGCATAAAAAAATAGGGCTGGGGGCGTAGCGTGGAGGTAGAACGCCCCTGCGTTCAATCCCCGGTACCGCAATAAATAAATAAATAAATAAATAAATAAATAAATAAAATAAAATAAAATAAAATAAAAAGAGGCGCCGGGCATGGTGGCGCATGCTTGTAATCCCAGTACTTTGGGAGGTGGAGACCGGAGGATCCAGGTTCGCGGCCAGCCTCAGCTCTCTCTCTCTCTCTCTCTCCCTGTCTCTCTCTCTTTCTCTCTCTACCTAGTGAGGCCCTCTGCAACTATGTGAGACCCGGTTTCAAAATAAAGTATAAAAAAATAGGACCGGGGGTGTAGCGTGGAGGTAGAACGCCCCTGGGTTCAATCCCTGGTACCGCAAAAAATAAATAAATAAATAAAAATTAAAAATAAAAAAATAAAAAGATAATATAGTATTGAAGTTATTTTACCTTTTGATAAGTATTTGTATATATTACATAATGAACAGTGCAAATGATCAAGTTATTATTAAAGAATTTCTGAATGTCTTCATCAATGAAACTATGGTCTATACACATAATGAAATTTTACTCACCTATAAAGAAGAACAAGTTCATGCAGGAAAATGGATGGAATTAGAAAATATTAGGCTGAGCAAGATTAGCCATTCTCAGAAAGTGAAGGGCCATATGCTTTCACTCATATGTGGAAACTAGGGAAAAATTGGGAAACAAATGCGACTTCAGATAAATGAGGGAAGATGCTAGTAAAATAGTGGAAGGGAATTTGGGGAGTGAGGTGGGAGATGAAAAGGGAGACTTAATGAAGGAGACAGTTCAAATAATACTATGTTCTTATATGAAGTTACCAATACCAATTTCAATGTTATGTACGGGGAGGGGGAGGAAGTGGAGTGGGACCCAGGGGGAAACGCACCAAGCGCTGTGTGCATGCATGTTTCTATCACTCTGACCTCATTATACTGTATAATTACAATGCACCAATTAAGAAAAGGAAATAAACAAACTGCAAAAAGGTATAAAAATTTAGGAAGTCTTTTAAGAACAGGTACTTTTGTACTGGAAACTTGTTCACATGTTTGTTAAATTTAATTCTGTATTCCTTATATTTTTATTCCTATTTTAAAGTCTTCTTTTAATTCTATGCTCAAGTTACTCGTTGCTTCTCCATAAACAATGGTTCTTTATATGCTGATTGTATATTTCTTTTTTTTTTTTTGCGGTACTGGGGATTGAACCCAGGGGCGTTCTACCTCCGCGCTACACCCCCAGCCCTATTTTTTATACTTTATTTTGAAACCGGGTCTCACGAAGTTGCAGAGGGCCTCACTAAGTAGAGAGAGAGAGAGAGAGAGAGAGAGAGAGAGAGAGAGCGAGCTGAGGCTGGCTGCGAACCCGGATCCTCTGGTCTCCACCTCCCAAAGTACTGGGATTACAAGTGTGCACCACCACGCCTGGCTCTGATTTTATATTTCTATATATGACAATACTGCTTAAAAAATAACCATAAACTTATCTTTCTGAACTCAGTAGGTAAGGTCTTATACTGGTATTTGGAAAGCATCAAGCAGAACTTCTAGGGTGAGATTAAAATTTGCCATATATATTGGGATTAAAAACTAGACACTTTGGTGGATTCATGGTTGGCATATAGAAAAGCTACTGATTATTTATACTCTCCCTGTTAGATCAATTTTACTAATCCCATTTATAGTTGAGGAAACTACTAATTAGGAGTTTGTACTTACCAAGGTAACCTTCCCTACCCCTTTCACTGTAAAAATAATAATTCTTGTCTGGCAGGTGTGGTGGTGCATGCCTGTAATCCCAGCACTTGGGAGGCTGAGATAGGAGGATCATAGATTTGAGGACAGCCTCAGCAATGTAGTGAGACTCTTGGCAACCTAGTGAGACCCTGTTTCAAAAAAGAAAATAAAAAGGGCTGGGGGTATAGCTCAAAGGTAGAATGCCCCTGGGTTTAACCCCCAGTACCATAAAAACAAGAACAAAAAAGAGTCATAATCCTGATTTAGTTACTTGATATCTTCTTTTAACCATATTGAAAATTCAACCTACCACGTATTTGAAATTGGCTTTTGTTTTAACCTACCCTAAGTTTTCAGCATAATGAAGTGCTAGCTTAGAGATGACCTAACAGCTGCCTATTAATTTCAACCAAATTGCAGTACTTTCTTTTGGCTCCTTGCCATCCTCTCCCCATCCCCAAAGCCGTGGCTTTGCAAGACTGTTTGTGCTGATATATGCAAAAATATCCAACCCAATAAAATCCAATCTCTCATGGTGAAAATTAAAAGTAATGTGTTTATACACTAATTCTTCTACTGTCTAAAATATTTACATGATTAGGTGTTTACACACTAATTCTTCTACTTTTTTAATTTTTTTTTTTGCGTTACCAGGGATTGAATCCAGGGGCATTCTACCTCTGGGCTACACCCCCAGCCCTATTTTTTATTCTTTATTTTTGAAACAGGGTCTCACTAAGTTGCAGAGGCCTCACTAAGTAGCTGAGGCTGGCCGCAAACCTGGATCCTCCTGTCTCAGCCTCCCAAGTACTAGGATTACTAGCATGTGCCACCGTGCCTGGCTAATTCTTCTACTTTTTAAAAATTTTACATGACTATCCCTTCAGAGCAAAGCTAAATCTATGACGCCTGCCTGCCACATCACTGTCTCAAGTTCTTTATGAACCATAGTAGGGGAGTATGTAATCAACTAAGCAATAACTAACTTAAGTGGTTTCTATATTCGGTGCCACTTTAGCTATTCTCAAACCTGATGAATTAGTGTGACAACATCCCTTGGGAAAAGTCAGAGTAGGCTTCTAGGAGAGGGTTATTTCGGGGTTGATTCTTAACGGATGAAGAAGATGAAGAAGACAGCCAAAGAGAAAGAGGCAGCTTTGGTAATTTGGGTTAGACAGGATATCATAAGACACGGCAGGCAAGAAAGCCAGAAAAAGAATGTTTTCCGTTAAGGAAGAGAAAAAATTTCCAGGGTGTCTGTGGCTGATGGATGCCTGCCGTGTGTGTGTGTGTGTGTGTGTGTGTGTGTGTGTGCGCGCGCGTGTGTGCAAAGGACGCTCTGATGTGCCTGATGTGCCCATGTGCACATAGTCTGATCAGAATGCAAGCAGACAGTCTGCACAGGGAGATGTCACAGGAGTAGCCTTGGAGCAGATCCCTGTGACACTTCTCCACTCTGTCCTCTCCCTCTTCCTATGAAAATTTGTCTTGATTTCCCAAAGCTGTTTGTACAATGAAAATCACTTTAGAAGTGCAAAGAAAATTCCTATTTGGAAACTGATCTGCAGTTTCTAGGGCATCAAAGAAGTCCTAGGTGCTGATCTGTAGTCACACAGAGGGGCCGGGTGAGGGGCTGGGAGGTTCTGAGCTCCTTCACAACACAGGTACCTACTAGGGTCTGAATATTTATGTCCCCCTAAAATTCATCTGTTGAAATCCTAACTCCCAAAGCGTTAGTATTAACAGACAGGAAGTCACTAGGTCATGGGGGCAGAGTCCTCATGAATATTATTATTGTCCTTATAAAAGAAGCTCTAAAGAGATCTTTTGCACCTCTGTGATGTGAGGACACAGCAAGAAGCCCTCTATGAGGAAGTGGCTCCTCCCTGGACACTGAATTTTCTGGTGGTTGGATCTTAGAATTCCCAACCTCTAGAACTGTAATAGTTCTTTTCTTCTGAGAAAGGGTCTCACTATGTTTCCAGGCTGACCTCGAACTCCCAATCCTCCTATCTCAGTCTCCCAAATAGCTGGAATTACAGGTGTGTGCCTCCATACCTGGTGCTAAATTTCTGTTATTTATAAGACAGCTGGTATATGGTATTTTGTTATAGCAGCCCAAAAGGACTAAAACGGGACTCAAATTGATTGAAGTGATCTGACTCCTGAGCCACAGTCAGGGGACATTGTACTAATAAACTCTGGAGTGAGATTTAAAGAATCCGGAGATGAGACTGGTGCTCTCCAAACCAGCCTTTCCTGTCCTCTACCATATATACGTGGGGTATACTCCCCGGCTTCCCTGGCAGGCAGGGATAGCATGTGATGGAGTTTTGGCCATTTCTCCCCAGGATTGTTGAAGCAGTATTCTAAGTGATTTCCCTTTCTCTGCTTTGTTCTTTATTCTCTACATACACAGCAGGCATAACAACCCTACAAAAATGTGTAAATTTGAACATGTCAGACCTCATTCTAAACTCCCCAATTAATTCACCTATAATTTTCCCACAAGGACTTGTATGATCTCTACCACCATAACACCAATCTCTGTGACCTTATTTTCTATATCCTAGAAACTCCTATCACTCGCATACTCTACTGATCCTAGTTCCTTCACTATTCTTCAAGTGCCTTTGTTCCTCCCCCCGCTGACAGATGACTGTTTCCCAAGCTGTCCATCATGGATTTCCTCCTCACTGTCTTCAGGTTTCTACTCAAATGGCACCTTAAGGATAAGGCCATTCCTGGTCATCTTTCTGAAAGAGACCATTGCCATCCAGCTACCCTACCACTGTGTCCTCCACTCAGCGGTTCCCTTCTTGGCTTTGAGTTTGTCCTTGGTCCTTATTACAAAATGACAAAATGATGCTGACCTTAGCCATCTGACTTTTGAATTACTTAAAAGAAGCATGTATAGACCTTTAATTGTTCCCTGATAATTTCAGCCACTCACTTGCATCATTTGTGTAACTTTCTTTCTTTCTTTCTTTTTTTTTTTTTTTTGCGGTACCGGGGATTGAACGCAGGGGCGTTCTACCTCCACGCTACGCCCCTGGCCCTATTTTTTATACTTTATTTTGAAACTGGGTCTCACGAAGTTGCGGAGGGCCTCACTAAATAGAGAGAGAGAAAGGGAGAGAGAGAGAAAGAGAGAGAGCTGAGGCTAGCCGTGAACTCAGATCTTCCGGTCTCCGCCTCCCAAAGTACTGGGATTAAAAGCATGCGCCACCACACCTGGCTCATTTGTGTAACTTTCTATCCCTTAGATTTCTTATGTGTGACTTATTTATTTACTTATTAGTTTGTTGAGAAGCTCCTTTTTATCGGGCACTGTATCGTGAAGTAGAGAAGGAGGAGTGACTGAGAAGTCTTGCTGCAGAGGGTACCAGCCGTCTTAGAGCCCAGTCCACTGGGAAAGACAAGTACTAATCATTTACACAAATATGATGAATGTTGAAGAAGACACAAAGCTTGTGGCAGAGTGACCACAGAGTCTGGGTGGCACCAATTGGTCTCCCTTAGTGTCCTTTGGGCTGTGATAATTGATAATTATAAGTTAATTTCTGACACTATTCAAAAAGGAAAGGACTAGAGAGGGATCCAATATTTATTCAATGCCTAGTATACCCTGCATACCTACTGGAAAATTCTTTTCTAAAATGCCATGAAGTATTTACTTTTTTTCTCACTTTAATGAATGAGGAATGCAAGGCTCAGGTGGATGTTATTATTCCCACTGTAAAAACAAATAAATTAGGATGAGATTCTTTTTTTTTACCCACGTACATGCAATCAGGCACTTTATCATCTCCTAGTACAATCTATAGACAATTCACTACTGTTCTCCAATGAAGTTAGGAGGTGGCGGCAAAACACAAGTCAATGTACTGCTTCTTTTCCCCAGAAAGTCTTACTACAAAAATATGTCATCTGAATTAAACAGCATGTTTTGTAGCTTTACAGTTTGTGTATTCTTGCATTGAAAAAGGTAGTGAGATAAGACAGCACAGACTGATGGATTCTGAGAACTGACTGGCAGGAGCATGGGGTAGTGATAAGAGGAGATGGGTGTTAAAAGGCATGGCTAGAGAAATAACAAGGGGTTACATAATTAAAATAATTTATAAGGCATGTCAAGAAATTTGGCCCTATTTTCAGAACAATGAGGAGCCATAGATGCTCATGAGTTTTGGTTACTATTAAGAATGCTCTGACTACAGTTGGTTGGTCATTTGAACTATTCGTGTGTGTGTGTGTGTGTGTGTGTGTGTGTGTGTGTGTGTGTAAATTATAGTTTCATATCCTATACAGTTTTCCACTCAAGTCTTAGTAGTTTTCTTATCCATTCATGCTAGTTCATTTTACAATAATATGGATATCAATGTTTTGTTATAGAGTGGTCCATATTTTATAGTTTGTTTGCCCCTTGATGTTTTTGTGTAAATTTTTACATATTCAATAAATGATTATTTTATAAACAAATGAAATACTTTTGTTTTTCATATTATAAGAACTAATTATTTTGCTTTCATGAAGCAGTATATAGATTGGAAATCTTTCACAGTTCATAAACATATTCTAAATTCTTACAGTGTATAAAAAACCAAGAGATTCTTTCGTTGTTCTTAAGAGTATTAGAGATACAGGCAATCTCACTGGTAGCCCCAGTTTCTCCATTAGATCACTGACTAACCTTGGAAAAGGCATTTACTATCTCTCCATTTCCCTTCTATCACATATAAAATAAAGGTAATACTATATGCCCCATTCCTGACGGCTTTTTGGATAGTAAGCATCTGAATTAGAAAACTGATAACAACGTACATAATTATAAGGTGGTATAAATCAGTCCCTGCTCTTTGGAGGAGGATATTACAAGGTATCACTATAAATCACAATTCATTCTGTTGCTTAAAGCAAGGTAACAGACGAGCAACTCTTCAGTTTCCTGATTTCTGTTTCTGTTGTGTTCTGTCTCATTGCATTTTAGCATTCTTGAATGCCTAAAGTAAGAAAGGCCCTGGTGTAGGCATTTCAATCCACTGCTATATGGTTTACTTCATTTAAGATTGATTTGTGACCTATACATCCTAGGAAGAAAAGTGAAAGACTAGAAGAAAGGTCAATAAATGTAGTGTTGGAGCACTCAATGGTTGATACTCAACTCTTGTCCAAGTCAAGACTAATAGTTTGTTTCATACACACACATAATTTAGGTAGTATATATTTTAATACATTTTTATCTTGTTTTATAATTTACCATTATTTCCACTTCTTTACTCAAATAATTGAAAAACATGCAGTTTAATAGATTTCCTACAATAAAATGTGGAGAATAAACCAAATACTGCATGTAATCTTTCTTTTTTAAATATACTTTTATTGATATTTATTATTATTACTTATTTTGAAACAGAATCCAGCTAAGTTGTTGAGGCTGGCCTCAAACCTCAAATCCTCCTATCTCAGCCTCCCAAGGACTGGGATTACAGGTATCTGCCACCATGTCCAGTTGAAATCCTGATTTTTTTAAAGTGTTGATTTTTTTTTTTTTTGCAGTACTGGGGATTGAACCCAGGGGCATTCTACCTCCGAGCTACACCCCCAGCCCTATTTTTTATTCTTTATTTTGAAACAGGGTTTCACAAAGTTGTGGAGGTCTCACTAAGTTGCAGAAGGTCTCACTAAGTACCTGAGGCTGGCCGCAAACCTGGATCCTCCTGTCTCAGCCTCCCAAGTACTGGGATTACAAGCGTGCACCACCACACCCAGCTCAAGTGTTGATTTTTTTTAAATCATGATAATGCTTAACATTTAGACATAGTGCCTTTTCAGGCAGCACACAGGGAGTAAATCAACATGTCTCTCTTGATGTACTTGCTCCTACTTGATAATCAAATGGGAAAAGATGCCCCATTTTGCAGATAGGAAGGCCAGAGGTCAAAAAGAGTTATTCATTTGCTGAAGGTCACATGGGGCACATGGGGCTGCCCGATGTAACCCTAAACCCACCAGTTACTCTTTCCACTGTGATTCACTGCCTTGACTATGTTGTGATATGTGTAGATGTCAGAGGGAAATCAAATCACACTACTGTGTGCTTCTCCTCCACTGCGCTATGCTGCTAAAGCCCAGGCCACGCCACACTCTGCCATTTAGACATTTCAGCCATTGTGGGGTGACTGTCACAACGGGCGCTGCCCCGAGCACCAGTGCAGAGAAACAGAACTCCCAGGGTGGTTACCAATGGGATAAAAGAGAAAAGCAGGCTGAAAATGGACAATTTCCAGTTAGAATTACCATATTATAATTTTGTTAGTTATCAGACTTTGTACACAGCAGCTTATCTGACAAGAAATTACCCTTTTGGGCGTGATTTAACCAAGAGATGTCTGATTTCCTCATATGTGGTGTCCAGATGGTCCTTTTTGCTCTATGTTGGGACCAGGAGGCATAAAGGCCATTTCTAAAACAGACAATGAAAGTTAAGTGCAGAATGGAAATGCACAAGACTGGTCAACATAATGCACTCAATCAGATTATATTTTTAAAGCTAATTCCCTGTTACTGACATGAGCAATAGATGAGGAAGAGAAAAGGGAACTAGTTTTCATGATTTTGCTAGGGGTGCTATGTTATGTAAGTAGCAGCTGATTAGATAGATCCCTTAGTCATAGATCCTCTGCAGTAAAATATGGAAGGGGAGGACTAACAGATGAAGCAAAGAGAAACCTAATATTCCACTAGAGAAATATTGCTTCTTCCTTTCAATGCAGAATTAACTCTGTGCCAAACTTCTGGACCTCCTACATGAGAATGACAAGAAGGGTCGGTGTGGAAGGAGAAAAAAGGTATAAAGAACAGAGCTGAAAAAAAGAGTCAAATGAAACACATAAACAGCAGAGTAAATACTTAAACAAAAGTCCTCTAAAATGCTCAATTTATGATAACTTCTTATGAGAGGCTCCAAATTACAACATCGGCTATTTGCATAGAATATTACCGAGCCATTTATTATAGTACTCAACAAAAAGAAAGTACTTCGAAAGACATTTTTCTCATTTGGAAGTACAATAACTTTGTAAGTTAAAATTTGGAAAGCTTCCCAGTTTTCAGCAGTAAAACGATAATGTTAGACATATCATTTTAAAGTGGGATCTCCTAGAAGTTAATTCAGTTGACAAGGTCACATTTAGACTTTATATATATTTTTTCTTATGTTTTGCACTCAAAATAATTCCCAAATCCTATTATTCAAAACACTGGGAGTTATTATAGAAATTCATGCCTCTGCTCATATTCTAGGTACCTCTGAGATAGAGAACTACTTTAAAAACAATAAATAAACAAATAAACTTCTATGATAGAGATCAGGGAATTCATAGTTTTGAGAAAGGGAAACAAGCCAGAGACATGTATTTGTTGAGCAGAATGGTTTCATTTTAGTGCTATCTTATTGTGAAGACTGAATTTGGCAGAATAGTGTTGGGTTTAATTGTGTGGTCCCTGGAGGCAGCATAACTGTGTTCAAAGCCTCTTCTAACACTCACTTGCTGTGTGGCCTTCATCAATTTACTAAATCTGTTTGTTCCTCCATTTCCCTACCTATAGGTAATCATATCTACCTCTCATTCAGCTACTGCTACCTCATTTGAAAGTACTTAGCACAACACCTTGTCCATAATAAGCGCGAGGTGAGAATTAACCATCATGACTTGGTCAGATTCTCAGAAGAAATTTGACCAAATGGCTTGGGGACACACGTTCCTGAATTACCAATGGCGCAAACAGTCCTCCTAGTCAGAAGTCAGATACAGATGGCCTGTGAGCCACACTGAACCCACAGATAGCAGAGCAATGATTAAACACTTTTAAAAAAAATGAATTTCTTTACATTGGTCATGAATTTTCCAACTTATATTTTGTCAGAGTCTCTGCCCGTTTGATTACGTTACTCCCAGGCCACTTCGGGTCCTGAGTTCCTGGGCTGTTCTCACTTGAGTTTCAGACCTGGCTGTAGCTTGGCTCCACCACCTGTGAAGTTCTTGTCACGTAGGAAATGTAAGGAACATATGAAAGCTTCTAACCTATCATGAAAACATTTGCTCAACCTGAGGTTCCAGAATTACCACTTTGTCCCTTTCTGGTGCCCAGATATATGGGTTTATTCTGAACCCAGGTCTCTGGCTCCATTTGTTTAGAACCTAGATACTCTGTTTTCCCCTGGACCATACTAAAGGCACCTATAAAACGATGCCTCTGAACTTAACCTCGTTCTCTTGCTTTCTTCTCATTTCTTCTCTTCTTGATAAAGGAAACTGTAGCTTCATAAAACATCCCAATACAAGACTGTGTAAAATCAGCTTCCCTCATAGCCACCAACACCAGAACATCTAATGCATTTCAATTAATTTGTAGTTCTGTGGCTTCCTCTCCATCATTACAAGATGATTACATATGGAATGCTTTTAAAAAATATGATGCCAAGGTATGGAGCAAAAAGGTAATGAGGAGACATGAACAAGGCGTACGAATCTATTTTGATTTCCTCTTTACCACTAAACAGAAGACTTGGTCTCCTCTGAAAGATTTATGAGGTTTCCCACCATAAAGGAGGCTGGATTACGGCTATGCTTACTTTATAAAATGAAATTCCGCCATCATAGGCAAGGGTTCATGGCTATAATTATTTCAATGCTCTCCCCAGTCAATGTGTCTTGCACAGCTGAGCCAAACCCTCTCTCGCACAGGCAGGCAGGCCATTTCATAAGAAGTCTGAAAGCTCCCACAACTTTGTGTGACCTTGCATTGAATAACACTGGAAAATTGATTTGGCTCTAGCAATAAAAGGCCGTCTGCATTATCTGCATTCTAATTATAATTAATATAACCAGGATAACTGCTGTATTATTTACGATTAGAGCTATGGTGAGCACAGTGTAATAATAATCTGCTACATAATTTTTTATTGATCTGATGGCTTTATTGCTGAAAAAACAGAATGCTACACCACTGCATAACTAAAATTGCCTTTGTTGACATGAGTGTTTAGACAGAGGACTTCATTTAACATTTCTTTTATCAGATCAAATTCCCATAGTTTTAATATCATAAGTGTGATGCTGTAGGATCTTTCCATTTTCCTCTTGGGAAAGAATTGAAGAACAGGCATAATTCATCTGACCTGGGTACCTGTTCTTTCCTTATTGAGTATCATTAATTCCCCGACACAAGCATTGACCCTCATTTCATTAGCAGGACTGGAATGAGCCTGACAAAGAGGTGGCTCTCAAGTTCAGGGAATCCCCCCTGCCCCCTGGGTAAACTCTATCTTTGAGCATAATTTCTAATGTAGTATAAATGTGTTGATGAGTGTTTTTCTTTAACAGAAAGAATGTTATGCTTTTAAAATAGCTGGGCATGGTGGTCGATGACTGTAGTCCCAGTACTTGGGAGGCTGAGACAGTAGGATCGCAGGTTGGAGACCAACCTCAGAAACTTAGTGAGACCCCGTTTCAAAACAAAAAATAAAAAATGGACTGGGGGAATAGCTTGGAGGTAGAAGTCCCCTCTGTTCAATCCCTAGCCACTAAATTAATATAAATAAATACATAAATACATAAATAAATAAAATAAAAATAAAAATAAATACTAGTGGAGGAGCTGTGAGTCTAGCTAACAGTGCTCAGCTTTCTCCACTCTGCCTCCATGAGGACAGCTTGCTTCCAGTATGTGATACATTGAAAAACACCTCAAATAAAGGAGATAATAAACATTAGTGGGAAAGCAAACATAAGAATACACACACACACACACACACACACACACACACACTCACATATTTGCTGGGCGTGGTGGCACACTCCTATAATCCCAGTACTTGGGAGGCTGAGACAGGAGGATCACAGGTTTAAGGTCAGCCTCAGCAACATAGTGAGACTCTCAGCAACCTAGAGAGACCCTGCTTCAAAACGAAAAATGAAAAGGGTTCAATTCCCAGCACCACACACATGCACATGCAAAAGAATATATAGTGGGTATTTGTATTTATAAAGGGATTGAAACCTGGCAATCATATAATTTTTCTTTCTTTTTTTTTTTTTGGTAATGGGGTTGAACCCAGGGGCACCTCCGAGCTACACCCCAGCCCTATTTTTTATTCTTTATTTTGAAACGGTCTTGCTAAGTTGCAGAGGGCCTCACTAAGTAGCTGAGGCTGGCTGTGAACCCGGATCCTCCAGTCTCAGCCTCCCAAGTACTGGGATTACAATTGTGCGCCACCACGCCTGGCTCATATAATTATTCTGATGACTAGTTTTAATGCCTAAATGTTGAGAAAACTGAGTGATAAAATTATGAAAACTATTTTGTTGACAGTGGATCAGCGCTACCCAACTTTAGAAAATCAGCAACATACAATACATAAATTTTAGCTGAGCGTGTTGGCATACTCCTGTAATTTCAGTACTTTGGAGGTTGAGACAGGAGGATTGCAGATTGGAGACCAGCTTGGAAACTTAGCAAGACTGTCAGCAACCTAATGAGACCCTGTTTCAAAACAAAAATAAAAGGGCTGAGGGTATAGCTTGGAGGTAGAATGTCCCTGAGTTCAATCCTCAGTACTGCCGATCTCTCCCAAAAAACCATAAATTTTGCCCTTGGTTTCACCTAAGTAACATTTTGGAATTAAGTCTTAAAAAACTTAGCTGCTCCCAGGGTATTATAAAATGAATTCCAATCTTTATGCAGCATTTTGAAAAGTCTATCTAAATAGCATCTCACATATTTATAATGCATTGCATGCACATTATGTCAGTTAATAGTAACAAATTATGAAGGTAGCAAAGATGCGTTGCCTTTTGACAGATACGGAAACTGAGGCTTGAACAGAAGCTGTGTGGCAAATTCACATCTAAACCTTTTATCCCCTAACCTAGAACCCTGACCTTTTTCTAAAATAGTATGCATGTTAGTGATTTATTTGATTTCAGTTAGGTAATTGATACAATGATGGTAAGTCCTTATAGCTCTGTATAATATTTGCACAAAAGGATAAAGATTATGAAATATACCATTTTCCTGTGTCATTTCTGTTATGCAGCCATGAGAATTTAAGAATGACTCTCTTGACTGCAATGGAGTAGATGAATTCCATAGCATGTTTTCCTGAGAGATGTTGCTTAGCCAGATCAGTATGGTAACTGGAAAGCCAATGTCCATGCCCTACTGTACTACACTGTTTCTTTTCAAAATACAGGACTTTGGTTAAACAAATATAGACAAAAATTAATTCCATGGTACCTGCCCCCAATGTTTTATTTTCATTTAGAATGTGTTTATAAATGTTTAGAAATCTGCTACCACCAAGATTGTTTATATTTTTCTAAAATTTCTAGCCAATATAATAAGGCAAGAAATAAAAATAAAGTTGTAAAGTCATAGGATTAAAAAGTCATTATTTACAGATTAGAAATAATTAGATAAATATTGATATCAGATTTTAAAAATCAAGAGCACTCATGCATCATTACTACAAATATACAATTTCACTCATAATCATAATAAAATTACTATATGAATGGAAACATTTAATAAGGAATATATATATATATATATATATAAACAGTATGAAGAAATGTATTGATCAAATTGACCAACATTTAATAATATAAAGAAAGAATTAAAATTGGGTAAACATTTTCATGCCGATTTGCTTCCAAATTTATAAATGTAGTACATTGTTAATCGAAATCCCACCAAGCACTTTTTAACTAAATAATATTATTTCTTTTATGTGATAGAATAAACACATGAAAAAAGATAAAATAATTAGGAAAATCTAGCCAGGCACAGTGGCACATGACTGTAATCCCAGCTACTCTACTCAGGAAGCCAGCCTCAGTAACTTAGAATTTAGTGAGACCCTGTCTCAAAATAAAAAGGGCTGGATATATAGCTCAGTGGTAAAATGTCTCTGGGTTCAATCCCCTTAACCCCCACCTCTCAATTAGAAAAATGAATCTGAAACAACATGCTTAAACATTCTATTAAGATACAAAGTAAGATCAACATGATATAGGAATAAAGAAAGATAGATGCATATGTAGAATTAACTATTCCCAAAAAAGTCTGGAATGTATACAAATTCATTTGTCTGATAAAATGAATCACTATAGGGAACATCTCATTCTTCTGAAGAACAATAATTATTTAGAATTGTACTTTAAGCCATCTATTGACATAAATGTAATATGGTATAAAATTCAAATTAGATAGGCATGCTAACATCGTGCGTACCGGATGACTGCTTTCCTTCCAATTCTATACGCTCTTTGTGCAAGTAACTTAGTCTGTCTTTCCCCCACTATATAATAGAGATGAAGACAATGCCCATTACTATAGGGTTTTTGAGAAGATTAAATAAGAAAATGTGTAAAAATGCTCAGAAAATGGTCATATAGCAAGAGTCCTAACAGTGTTGGTAACTACATTATTATACTTATTATATTAACTGTCATTATAGATTAAAAAGATACATTGAATATGGAGGGAAATACATCAAGTGATGTGTGCATGGATTTGTGTATCACTTTCAATCTCACAGTGATGTATAATTACAATGCACTAATAAAAGTATAAAAGTAAAATAAAATGTAAGTGATCAAAAACACATTGATTTTAAAAATACTAAAGGTAAACAAAATAAACTATTTAATCTCCAAATGTGATTGGTCTTACCAAGATATACAGGAAGCAAATAAATTTCACAATGGAAAAACCTATAAAATTAACAGCCTTCAAAAAGAAAAATTTCAGTAATTAAAAATAAATTTTCGCCGGGCATGGTGGCGCATGCTTGTAATCCCAGTACTTTGGAAGGCGGAGACCGGAGGATCCGGGTTCGCGGCCAGCCTCAGCTCTCTCTCTCTCTCTGTCTCCCTGTCTCTCTCTCTCTCTACCTAGTGAGGCCCTCCGCAACTTCGTGAGACCCGGTTTCAAAATAAAGTATAAAAAAATAGGGCCGGGGGCGTAGCGCGGAGGTAGAATGCCCTTGCGTTCAATCCCCTGTACCGCAAAAAAAAAAAAAAAA
>PVJS01021843.1:0-31138 GCA_004027185.1 Glis glis
TTCTCTCTCTCTCTTTCTCTCTCTCTCTCTCTCTCTCTCTCTCTCTCTCTCTCTCTCCTTAGTGAGGCCCTCTGTAACTTCATGAGACCCGGTTTCAAAATAAAGTATAAAAAATAGGGCCGGGGGTGTAGCGCGGAGGTAGAACGCCCCCTGCATTCAATCCCCGGTACCGCAAAAAAAAAAAAAATCTATGGATCATGACATACCAAGAATAATGTCCAAACTCATTTGCAGTTGAGTCCTACTCTACAATTCCTTTTTCATCTCCCACCATTTCATCTTCCTTAACCCTCATTGCCACCTCTCTTTCGTCCAGATTTCTCTCGGTTCCTGAAAATGACAAGTATTTTCATCAATTTGTAACTAGTCCCTCTGTTTTGATGCCTCTGTGGTCTCCATTTAGGAAGTTACTCATGCTTCAAGACTAGATTCAAATATTAAACTTTGATCAACTTACCCAGGCAAATTTAGCTGCTTCCCTGGCTCCTAGGCTGTTCATAAGCATCTGGATTATAATATGTAACACACTGTGAAATTTGTATGAATGCTCCAACTACTCTGTGAATCTCTCGAGGGCAGGGCCTATCTTTTAGCTCAATAATTAACAGACCCAGCCATAAAATAGATAGTAAATAGTTGTTTGTTGGGTGGGATATAAAGTGGTTTCTAATTCCCTCTTCTCATCGTTCATGACTGAGTTGGAGTATTTTGTTAAAGATCATTCTGATTTTAAATCATCAAATAATGAAAAATTTAAGTTAAGTTCAAGGTTTGTGTTGGGTGTGGGGAAGAACATTCTCAAATGGAATTATGTACTTAGTTTCATCATTCCAAAAAATATTCCACATAATGAAGTTCTTTATTTCAAAGGTATAGTATTAAAGAAAAGAAAAAAATTAATGAACTATGCTGGAATAATTGTGTTAACTATGTTTCACCAAGAAGATGAAAAATGTTGAGTTGCTAATACTGTAAAGTGGTAACTTACACTAATGATAATTTTTCTTTTTTTTACTAAACTCAAAATTTAAAATTCTGAAATTGCTATTTAGTAATGGTGTGGTTAAAAAGATAAAAGTGCTAGGCCCTTTATGTATATTAGTTCTAACTTGCACAATAAGTGTATCATCATGTAGTTATGCTTATTTTATAGATGAGGAAACTGAGGGCCAGGTAGATGAACTACTCTAATCTAAGACATGTAACAAGTTAAGTGGTAGTGCTGAGATGCAAAGAAACATTTTTAATGTTTTAAAATAATCACATACCTAATAGTATGTTGCAGTTGAATAATATTTTAACTTTAACACTAAAGGATTTATTATTGATTCATTATCTACAAATGAGCTACTTGAAGCAGTTGAGATCTTTTGATAGTTCCTAAATACTAGTCTATAAAAGATTTTTATCTCTAAGTTCATTATTCATTTCTTTTTAATCCAGTCACCACTCCCCTCACATGCAGATTGGTACTTAGCAATGCGAGCTCTTCCGGTTGGTGCATCAGCCTCATTTAGCAGGGCTCTCTCTTCCATCTACAGACCGCTAGTGTGTGTCCTCTAGCGTGAGTCGCTCACATGTGGATTCACTAGAAGATGCTTATGTGTTGTTGCTTTAAGTTTTTCTTTATAAAGGTGTATACCCTTGCACTTACATTTCTTTATACATCCATCAGCATATATGTATAAGAGTTCCTGAATATCTTCCTATGTGTTTCTGATATTCTAACTTTATGAAACATTTGTTCTTGGGTGTTTGTATATTATGTAAATCACAATTTGCATTGTTCAGTTCTCATCAAGCATTTTTATTCTTGCTGCTAAAGAAAGAGCCAATCATATTGAAGAGCAAGTGCCATTTAAAATTTTACTTTCAAATAAAATTTATTTCTGGAATTTATTAAGAGATGAACTTTTTTAGGGTTATTTTCATATAATTATCTTAGGACTGAATCTGTTCCTTTTGAAAAGTGGCTATAAGAAGACTGTGAGGAAAAACTTCAAGGTGACTTCAGATATGAGAGGTGATATTCAGATATTTGGGTAACTGAAGGATGTAAGTTTTTTATTGTTAAATTGACAGTCAGCACTTCTACTCAATAAAAAATATCCAGTGATGTTGAATGAAATTAAAACTGTCTCAGGAAGATGAAATGTTCATAAAAATCAATTGTTCAGAAATGAGGCTTGTAAATACTACTAAGGTGCACTTAATCAATGTGAAATTAAAGGATTACATGTATATGTGAAATAAAGGATTACATATATATGAATATGTGTGTCTGTGTACACATACTTTTTTTGCAAAGGCAAAAAGGAGCATTTTCTATGAGTTGTTTGTCAAGTACTTTAACAATAACATGAAACTCAAACTACTATCAACCACTCATTTTTTTTTGTGTGTGATACTGGGGCTTGAACCCAGGGGCATTCTACTTCCGAGCTACACCCCAGCCCTATTTTTTATTCTTTATTTTGAAACAGGGTCTTGCTAAGTTGTAGAGGGCTCACTAAGTAGCTGAGGCTGGCCGCGAACCCGGATCTTCCAGTCTCAGCCTCCCAAGTACTGGGATTACAAGTGTGCACCACCATGCCCGGCTAACCACTCAGTTTTATAAAAAAAAATCATAATCATTATAGATTTTAAAGTACAGCTTTATTCTGTACAGCAGTTAACTTAGTTATAACTTTGAAAACATGCAGATCATTTAATAGTCCCTAGAGGGCCAAAATTAATAAACACTTTTGTCCTTCACCCTTATGGAATTTAATAGACTAGGGGTAAAGCACACCTGAAGAAAAGTGTATCCAAGGAGTAGGCTAGCATATGTGGGGATCACACCACTGTAGACCAAAGCAGGACATAGCAGAATCTGCATGGAGTTGCCAAGCTATATAGATAATATTTTCAACAGGTGAGAGCTTGGTTGAAGGCCAGCAGTAGACCAAACCAGCATGTGCTCAGTTTGAAAAAGGTCTAGAAAGAAAAGGAAAAAATAGTTATGAAGAAGAACAGTAGTTATGGGAGTGTGTGGGTAAAAGAGCCTAGTGGCACAGGGTCAGAGAAGGAATCAGAGACCTATAAGAAGGATCTGGGTTTCAACTCAGGACTATTTCCCATGAAGATTGGGAAGAACAAAGGAGTGTAGTAGAGAACTCAGCCAGATGGCAGTGGGAGAGGAATAGATCATGTCCCCAGTTAGAGTTGAACTTTGTGTAAGACCCAGCATGTTGATTTAGTTCATTCTTTACTGCAAAGTCATGAAACAGTATTATCCTGACCTTAGGGCTTGAAGGTGTTCTTACATTTTGTGTCTATAAGTCTAGCTAAACTAAAGGGAATAGTCTTTTATGCCTTGAAGATGCATAGTCACTCTTGGATTTGTTTTACTTTTAATTGTTGTTGCTTTTCAGTGATGGGTTATATAAAGCTCTCCAAACTCTTTTGACACACTAAACTGATTTCTTGACTTCCTACTGGGTCAAAACCTGCAATTTGAAGAACACTGTTCTGAAGGTTATTGATGGCTTGTGACTGTGCTCTTTAGCTTAGAGCCCCCAACTCATGCCTCTGCTAAAAATTAGTCAGTCAGTTTGTGGGCGTTAAAAGCCATTTGGTTCGCATGCTGCTGCTGCTTTTATCCCAGCATTATACAACAGTGCTTCTTAGTAGAACCGTCACAAAGAGCTAGGCAGAGAAAAATAAACAAGGAGTTGAGGGGAGTTCAATTCAGTACAGATTTGTTTATCAAGCCCTTGCCATGTGTCAGGCATTGTGCTAGATAGTGAGGATGTGGGAATGAATTATACTTGACATCTTCTTGGAAAACCTATGTTCCTGAAGGGAGGAAAATATAAAGGAAAACAATCATAAAGTATAGTAGTGGATATCTTTATCAGGTGTGTTAGAAAGGAGGAAGGAACCAGGTCTCCCTGCAAAGGACTGAAAATGTTTCACAGGGGAAAGGATGCTTGAGCTGTCTGGCAAGATGAGTAGATGTTTTCTTAGAAGATGAAAGGTTGTTGCTGCTTAAACAAAGATGGGAAGAGCAGTCCAGGCTGTGAACGCAATGTGAGGAAAAGCACAGCAGTATGAATAGCCTGTTCTTTCTGGGAACCTCGTGTGGTTCAGTATGAGTAGACAAGAGACTGGTAAATTGGTAGGGGATTGGGGGACAGCTCAATGCCAGATTCGTAGGCCATGCTAAGGGGATTTTTAGGCTGCAGGGAGGAACTGAGAGCAGTTTTGCATTTTCGTGAGATCACTATTCTTGGAATATTGTGAAGACTAAGACAGTTATCTTGAGAAGAGGAAATCAGAAAGTGGAAGAGCAGAGTAATATGGTGAAGGCTTTAAATAATACAGTATCTATATATGGGGATAAAAAGAAACCTACGAGGAATGGCAGAGGAACTAAACTAAGGTAGAATTCAAGCAATGTCCTAACAAAGACACTTGTTTCAAACCTGAATTACTCAAAATCAATTATTCAATTAATCCCAATTGATTATATGAGGAACTGGAAGTTGGTCATCTGTAGCAGTTCATTTAAGTACCAGATTTCCAGAACTGTCTCAGCCACAGTTTATTGTAATTTGGGATGAATTTGATATTATTAGCTAATAATATGTTTATATCTTTTGATGCATTCCTAGAAAAGTTTGAGGAATATGCATATAAATATACTCTTACGAGCATCCTTTTGCTATACTGTCATTATTTCATCAAAAATTGACAGGCCTTTTAACTGACCATCCCCAGTTTTTAGTCAGAGAGATTGGCATTTCCCTAGTCTTTCAGTCAACATTCTTACTGTTATGATCCAAAACAACTAATCACACCACTTAGAGAAGGGAAGATTTATTTGCTTACATTTCTGGAGATTTCCAGGGCTCAGTCCATGTGAGGCTGGTTACATTGGCTGAACTCAGGGCATGGCGGTAGGAAGCAGAGAAAACCAGAGAGCAAGTGCTCTGCTCTTACATCATGGAGACTGGAAGCAAGAGAAAGCAAGCAAGGGGAATCAAGGACAAGCACAGTCCCCAAGACCACACCCCCAGGGCTCACCTCCTCCAGCCACACTCCACCTGCCTAGGTTACCATCCATTAAGTCCATTACAATGGATTTATTCACTGATGAGATTATAGTCCTCGTGATTTAATTATATCAACTCTGAACATCAATGCATGAGATCTTTCAGGGGACATCTGTATCTAACCACAATACCTAGTAAAATATACTGAGGTGGTTCTTGTTTTTTCTACCTTTTCCTTGACTTTTATGTCCTTTTTAAAATGTTTATCTTGCTAAGAACACTTAACATAAGTTCTACTCTCATAACAATTTTTAAGTCTACATTATTGTTGACTGTAGGCATAATGTTATACAACAAATCCTTAGAGTTTATTAACCTTGCTTAGCTAAAATGTTATGGGCATAAAGTAGATTAGTAACACCCTATTTTCTTTTTCCTCCAGCTCATGGAAACTACTATGGCACTCTTTTTTTTTTTCCTGGGAGGTGATTAGTATTTTTTTATGTTTTTATTGGTGCATTGTAGTCTCACATCGCAATGAGTATCAGTTTGGTGTTAACATACACGCACACAGCTCTTGGTGTCCCTCCCCCCAAATCCTCCCCACATGTAGCACTGAGAATGATGTTGGTATAATCTCATATGTACACATTGTTTATGATAGTAATTCCATAGATTCACTTCTTTCTTGGCCTTCCCCTTCCCTTGTACCCCTTCCCTTGCACCACTGAGCTTGATTCTATGAATTTGACCTCATCTGAGTGGAATCATGCAGTATTTGTCTCTCTGTTACTGGTTTATTTCATTTACCATACTATCCTCAAGGTTTACCCATTGTTGTACATTGCAGAATTTTCTTCTTCTTAAAGGCAATATAGTATTCTATTATATGTACCACATATATACCACACATTTTCTTCATCATCTGTTGATGGACATTTGTCTTGTTTCCACACTTGACCCATGTGAATAGTGCTGCACAGAACAAAGGAGTGCTAATATCTCTTTGAGATCCTGATTTCAATTTTTTTAAATATAAATACCTAGAAATGGGATTGTTATATCATATGGTAGTTCCACTCTTAAGTGTTTTGTTTGTTTTTTTGTTTGTTTGTTTGATTTTCTGTGTTGAGGATTGAACCCATGGCCTTGTGCATGCTAGGCAAGTGCTCTGCCACTGAGCTACATCCCAGCTTTACTTTTAAGTTTTTGAGGAACCTCCATACTGTTTTCTATAGTGGCTGCACTATTTTGCATTTCCACTGTCAGAGTGCAAGGGTCCCCTTTTCTCCACAGCCTTACTAAGACTTTTTGAGTTTTTTGGTAATAGCCATCCCAAGAGGTTTGTGGTGAAATCTCATTGTGGTTTGATTTGCATGTCCTTGATGATTGACACTGAGTATTTTTTTATGTACTTGTTAGTCATTTGTATGTCTTCTTTGGAGAAATGTCTGTTCAGTCCTCAGCTCATTGTTTAATTGGGTCATTCACTTCTTACTATTGAGGTATAGATGCTCCTTATACATTTTGGAGCCATCCCCTTATCGAATATATGGTTTGCAGATATTTTCTCCCAGTTGTACATTTTCACTCTGTTGATTGTTTCCTTTATTGTGAAGAAGCTTTTTAGTTTGATAAGTTTCACTTATTTATTTTTGTTCTCACTGCCTGTGCTTTTGATGTCATATCCAGGAAATCATTATTCAAGCTTAGGCTTTTTCCCATACTCACACAGTTGACATCTAAAAAATGTTGAAGATTAATTGTATAATGGCAGTTAGTGCTCTATGTGCATTTTTATTTATTTCATTTTGTTTTTAGAGAGCTTACCATTGCTTCTCCTCCTATCAGGTAAACATAGTGATATTTTAAACTAAAGTATTTCAGTATAGTTTTAACCCATGTAGTATAATTCTCCCAACTGCATCCCAGTTGTAGAAACTTTGTTAATAGAATACTTTATGGCTTGCTCTTCAAAGTGGGGACCATGGTCAAATGACATCAACATTACTTGACAGCTTGTTAAAAGTATTCTTAGTATCTTTGGCCCCACTCTGCCTACTGAATTACAATCTGCATCTTAATACTTCTCCAGGTGATTTATATCCTCTCTAATGCTTGAGAATCATTACTGATAGTGTAATGTATACTACATTTTCCTGTCAGTGAATACTACCCTTTCTCTGGAAAAGTTTGCTTTTCATTTTTTAAATGTGTCTGGATCAAAACAAAAATGGAGAGCTGGGCATGGTGGTACATGCCTGTCATTCTAGTACTTGGGAGGCTGAGACAGGAGAATCCCAGATTCATAGCCAGCCTCAGCAACTTAGTGAGACCCTGTATCAAAATAAAAATGAAAGGAAAATAGGGTTGGGGCTGTAGTTCAGGGGCAAAATGCTCCTGAGTTCAACCTCCAATACTACCAAAACAGCAACAACAACAACAAAAACCCCACAAGAATAGAGTAGTCTATATTATAAGGCAATTGTCTATTAAAGTATTATTCCTTAGTTGAGTTAAAAACTGTTGTATTGATCATGACATTTTAGAGCTAGCTGAATTATTAATATTCCTTCGTTTGGCAGGTAGAAACATTTTAAAATCAGAGATCTTATGAAACATGATGCTCTCTGTCATAGATCTAGTATATTTCTCTTAAAGATGTACTACTGCTAATGAATATTTTATAATGTACCTGCCTAGATATAAATAAGTAACTGTTATCTTAAAAAATAGGCATTATCTTTATTTAAAATGCTTGCTTTGCAAATTCCTTCTTTCAGGGAGAGCAAATATGCACCTTAAATGAGAAGCATGATAAAAGTTCTACTTGGATTATAATTATTTGCTGAATATTAGAAAATATATTCTTAGTTATTACCTTTTTAAATCTTGGATGAAATGTCTAGGAGTACTGCTCATTCA
The DNA here is from genome assembly GCA_004027185.1 of Glis glis. Lineage (NCBI taxonomy): Eukaryota > Metazoa > Chordata > Mammalia > Rodentia > Gliridae > Glis > Glis glis. Next base: position 7,962 of record PVJS01021843.1, read on the forward strand.
AATAGAAGTATCCTTCACTATTTAAACTCAAGAACCAAATAAATTTGAATACACTTTCAGAGAAAAAACATTCCTCTGAATTCTTGCTTTCACTCTCTGATTTCAGGAACCAAGTAAATTTGAGTAGAAAGGGTTACTTGTATCCTTCTTCCACACTAACCACTAGCACTATAAGTATGAGACTACAATATTTAGCAGCATTTCAAAGTTGGCTTTCTATAAAATGTTTATCAATTTTTCATAGTATAATATGTAGAGAAATACTGTACAAACTATATCTTATTTTTAGAGACTCAAAATATAGATGAGATCTCTAAATAGAGATCCAGTTGATCCTCTGTGAAGTAAAACTGATAAATTTTGCATTATCCAGCATTTCTAGCACAATCATATGACAGGGCCAGCAAGCCATCTGCCTTAATGATGAGGACATACCGTGTTTATACGAGAGCCTTCACTCGTATGAACTTCAGAGTCCTCATTTGTGAACTGAGTTAGTAGAGTTAAACACATTGCCAGGTGCTGGAGTACCTGATGTAGTCATCAGTTTTATCTTCTCAGTGGACATGTGGTGACAAGACCACTTCAGAACTTCTAACCAGTGATTACTACCTACACGTGGGGCTGACGACAACACCCTGCCCCAGTAATCGGCCTTCTCCTCCAATGGGGTCAGTGATCGCTTGTCTTCCCGTTCGCTCTGCTCTACCTGCCCTGGTGTCTTCATCATTTCTTGAGTACACCAGGCACATAGTGTTCTTTCTGCCTGCACTGCTCTGTCTTCAGATACCCACATGTGGTTTTTTTTAAATATACTTCTATTGGTGCATTGAAAAGGCATGCCAGGAATGGTGGCACATGCCTGTAATCCCAGTACTTGGGAGGCTGAGATAGGAGGATCACAGGTTCGAGGCTAACCTCAGCAACTTAGCAAGGCCCTCAGAAACTTAGTGAGACCCTGTTTCAAAATAAAAAAAAAAATAGGGCTGGGGTTATAGCTTAGAGATAGAATGCCTCTGGGTTTATCCCCAGTACCTACACACACACAAAAAAAAAAAAAGGAAAGAAAGAAAGAAAAGTTATGATGGCTGATATAGAGGCCATTTTCCCTGCCCTTAGAGGGCAGATAAAAATATTTCTTATACTAGGAGAAATAGGTCTGTTACACATCTCCAATTTGGGGAGAAAAGCCAAGCAAATGAGTAATAGTGTGGTGGATCTTCCAGAAAAGGATTCCATACCTTCTTCACTCTGGGCATTGATATTAAGAATGGAATAAGGATAGAGGAATAACAACATTCTGAAAGGTTGGTGAGAACCAAAGAAAGCAGGGTGTGCTGTTCTCTCTCTCTCTCTCTCTCTCTCCTGAGGCTGGTTTACCCTTCCTCTCCTGCCCTGGGACACACAGAACTTTGGATTCCACACCAGCAGCCCCCTGGCTCTTGGGGCTTTCAGCCTCAGACAGTTATACCATCAATTTGCTTGGCCCTAAGGCTTTTGTACTTGGACTGAGCCACACTACAAGCTTCCCTGGTTCTCTAGCTTGCAGATGGCATATTGTGGGACTTTTCAACCTCCATAATTACTGAAAGAAATAAATAATACAATTAAAGAGACTGCCTAGATATTTAGTGAATTTCCCTTCACATCTGTCTCACTCCATCACAGGAAATCATTTTAACCATACTCTGAAGAGACTCATGATTTAAATAGAAATTAGGGTGATTAGCCAGGCCTGGTGGCTCACACTTATAATCCTAGTACTTGGGAGGCTGAGGAGGACTTCAGGTTCAAGGATGGTCTCAGCAAGTAGGTACACTTTCAACAACCTAGTGAGACCCTGTTTCAAAACAAAAAAATAGAAAAGGGCTGGGGTTGTAGCTCAGAGGTAGAATGCCCTGGAGTTCAGTCCCCAATACCACCAAAAAAAGAAGAAGAAATTAGGGTGATTTAGTGTACCCCATTTCTAGGCAAAAGGAGAGAATATGAAGCCAGGCATGGTGGCACATGCTTGTAATCCAAGTACTTTGGGAGGCAGAGACCGGAGGATCCGGGTTCGAGGCCAGCCTCAGCTCGCTCTCTCTCTCTCTCTCTCTCCCTGTCTCTCTCTCTCTCTCTCTCTCTCTCTCTCTCTACCTAGTGAGGCCCTCCACAACTTCATGAGACCCGGTTTCAAAATAAAGTATAAAAAAATAGGGCCGGGGATGTGGCTCAGAGGTAAAATGCCCCTGGGTTCAATCCCCGGTACCGCAAAAAAAAAAAAAAAGGAGAGAATATTTTTGAAATTTCTGAAGCAAAGGCTCAAACATTATGCACGTGAATTACAGAGATTATGTTTGCCTCAATTATGTGACTTTAGTTCAATTTCAAAGTAAAGAAAAATATATTTGACAGCCCAAGGTTCATTATATATGGAAAAAGATCATTTTAAAAAGGTTAGAAGAGAGGAATGGAAAAAGATGGCGGAGGAGGACTCCCCAGCAATCTTTCCCCAACAAAAGCATCAATTTGAACAATTACCCACATGCAAAAATGCCTTCGCAAGCGCTAAGGAAACCAAGTGAAAGATCATAGTACCTGTAGTAGTAATAGTAGTAGTAGTAGCAGCAGCACTATAAAAAGAAAAGATGCATAGAAGACTATAGGAAGGACCATCTTACCACAATATTGTTGGAGTTGTAATTTTTTTAATCTATAAAAATAAACTCTGATTGGAGACTATTTTCTCATTTTTGCGTCTTATTTTTTTCCTTGAGTTTGATAAAGACAATGGAGTCTTAGTAGTTTTATGCAAAGGTAAAACTGAAAATCTGTAAGATCTTAGGGTAAATAAAATAGTGAGTACTAGAATAGCTTTCATGTTTCTCTGGAGACTTTATCCTGGAAATATTATTTATGTATGTATGTATGTATGTATGTTTGTATTTATTTATTTATTTATTTATTGTTTATACTGGGGATTGAACCCAGAGGCATTCTACCTCCAAGCTACACCCCCAGCCCTATTTTATTTTTATTTTGAAAAAGGGTCTCACTAGGTTGATGAGAGTCTCAACTACTTGCTGAGGCTGTCCTCAAACCTGCGATCCTCCTGTCTCATCTTCCCAGGTACTGGGATTATAAGCATGCGCCACCACACCCTGCTTGTGGAAATACTTTTAATAAGTGGAGTACCCTCATTATAACTCATGTATTCATCTAGTGTAAAGGGAGGAGCAACACCTGGATTAAACCATTACAGGCATTTTCTACTTTTAAACAAGCCTGATATGTTGAAGTCTGAATTTTTATTATAGCTGAAATAAAGACAAATTCTTATTTCAAAGTAGTTGCCATAAGCATCCTTGAAATAGCAAGTTCCTGTAATCTAACAAAAATAGACATTTTCTGTCAACCAAATATAGTTGGTTATAGTTTCAAAATATGTGCTGAATTCATTTGTATTTTTTCATCTTCCACTGTTAATCAAGTCAACATTGTCACTTGCCTAGACACTGCACCATTCAACTTATCTTCTTGTTATTGCCCTCCCACCCCATTCTACTCCCGCTCCAAACCCATAGCAACCAGGGTGGTTTTTTTAAACCATAAATCAGACCATGTTATCCCTTATATCACAGTGTCCTATGGCTTCCCCTTGCCACGTAAGGTATCTGCCACAGGATAAAATATAACCTCCTTACTATGTCCTCCCCAGAATGATCTACCCAGACCCTTGCCTGCCTCCTTGACCATTCTGCCACCGTCCTTCCACTGGCACACTTCATTTTGGCCATGCTTGCCATCTTGCAGTTTCCTGGTAATATTCCAGGTCATTCTGCCATTAGGCCGTTGGCTCTGCTCCTTGCCCAGTCTCTCCATCCCAACTCCTCATTGGTTTTGGTCCAGTGCTGTCTTCTCAGAGAGGCTTTTTCAGATCACTCCTAGATAGCTCTCACCTATCCGGATTTTATTTTCTTCATAGTAGATGAAGGAATTGTTAGCATCTTGAAATTATTGTTTTTTATTTGTTTAGTTGTGTTTCTCTCACCTCCATTAGAAGGTTAGCTCCATGGCAGAGGGTGTTTTGTCTTCCTTCCTTCTGTTACTTTAGTATTTAGAACTGTGCCTGGCTCATTACAGTGTCTAGTTTAATAAATATTAGTTGAATGAGTGAGCTGTAGGCATTTAGATGAAATGAAATACTTATGTGAGTTAAATAATTTAAAAAGTAGTTATGTATCTAATTTACAAATCAGTGTGTTTTAAATCAGTTATCGTATGATTCATTATCTAAGAGGTTAAGCAGTTTAGAATAGCAGCTAAGAATCTGAGTTCTGGGGTCAGACCAATTCTGTTGAATGTTGGCTCTTCCAGTTTCTAGCTGTCAATGGACCACTTCTGGGTTGGTTTGTTTGTTTTTGTACTAGGGATTGAACTCAGCTGCATTCAATCTTTGAGCTACACCCCCAGCTCTTTTTATTTTGAAATAGGATCTTGCTAAGTTGCTAAGGGTCTTGCTAAGTTACTGAGGCTGGCCTAAAACCTGTAATACTCCTGACTCAGCCTCCCCAGTACTAGGATTACAGCCATACATACCATGTCTGGCTACCTTTGGGTTTTTATGTTCTAATATGTAAATTAGATGTAATTGTACCCACCTACTAGGATTATTTGGGGATTAAACGAGATAATACATTTTAATTTTAGGACAGTACCTTATGTATAGCAAGCATTTGATAAATAATATTATTCTTAAAGTTAAAATTATTATATATTAAGTTTGCTCTTACCACAGGGGTGGATCCTCTCTTCCAGAAACTCACATATTCTTAATGATTAATATTATCTCAAAAGGTAAAATTGAGTCAGGCATGGTGGTACACACTTATAATCCCAGTACTTGGGCTGCTGAGACCAGAGGATCCGGGTTTGTAGCCAGCCTCAGCTACTTAGTGAGGCCCTCCACAACTTAGTGAGACCCTGTTTAAAAATAAAGAATAAAAAATAGGGCTGGGGGTGTAGCTCAGAGGTAGAATGTCCTTGGGTTCAATCCCCAATACCACACACACAAAAAGGCAAAATTGAACATTTGGGAATTCTGAGCTTGAAAACTAGCCTAAACTCTAAGACTTAATGGTAAATATTTTTAAATACTATAAAGTTATACAAAAGGTTGAAAATCAAGATTATGAATGCAAGTAGTTTTTAAGCTTGAAAAGAACTAATACCTTAGAGAGCCCAAACCTTTTGAATCCATCTTTAGCTATTTTCAAGGAAGTTGCTACTTAAGAAGCAGTGTCTCAGCCAGTTGTGATGGTACATGCCTGTAATCCCAGTACTTGGAGAGGCAGACAGGAAAATTGCAGGTTCAAGGCCAGCCTCGGCAACTTAGCAAGATCCTGATTCAGAAGGGTTGGGGTGTAGCTCAGAAGTAGAATGCCCCCAGGTTCAATCCCCCGTATAAGAAACGGAGAGAGAAAGAGAGAGGGACAGAGAGGGAGGGAAGGGGAGGAGAGGGGGGAAGGGTGGGAAGGTTGGAATGGTGACAAATGGGGCTTAATGACAAGATGAAGATGGAAATTGTGGAAGTGGTGTTTCATTCAATAATTCCTCTCAGAGACTGGCAAAACCATATTAGTGCCTTGTTTCTGGTAGTGTATGGATCTTCAAATGAGAATTATTTACTTAACTTATTCTTTTGTTTAAATTGTCAAAATGTATTTTGTGCTTTGGGGAAATCAGAAAACCTCTGGCATTTTGTAATATGCTTTTATAATATGCTATGTTAAGAAAATACTTAGGAGAGTTGAGCAGGAGAAAAATGAATTTATAAATGGACTTATCAAATAAAACTGTACTTTTGTGGTGACACAGTCACAAAGCAAGCTATAGTAGAAGTAGATGGATAGTCTCTTAAGATTATCCATTCCTTTTATATAATATTTTTGCTTTGATATTGTATGCCAAAATGGACTTAGCTAATTATAGAGTATGGCAAGCTTCAAGCAACTTGCATAAAATAAAGTGCCTAAGAAAATGTAAAGAACAACAGTATTTTTATGTCTTTCTCCATTAATAATTAAATTTCCTGAATTCACAAGTTCACAAGGGACCTTAGAATGTCATTTGGTCTCCAGTGAAGGAGAGCCCACACTCTCAGAAGTCAGCTCCAGTTGTACCTTACATCTTTCCTGTGAATATATTTCTAAAGAAAGATCATAATTGTCTTAAACTAAATTAAAAAAAACTTTCAAATATTAATCAGCTGTAAAGTGAATTATGGATCTTCACATTTTTTAAATCTTAAACCTTATACGTCTAAAAAGAAAAAAATGTTGACATTGAGTAAAGCTTCAAAACTCTCAACATATTTTACTTATTCAGCATTTTCTTAGCATTTTTTTGTGTGCGAGATACTCTGATCAAGGGTCGGGGAAATGAAAACAACATGGTGCTGGCCCGCTGGAGCTCATGATTTAACAGTTGAGATAGAGGTAAAGACAGTGACGGCAGTGCAATTGGCCAGCAGTATAAAAGAAGGATGTTGGTGGAACAGCAAACTGTGCTTGGGAAAGAAAAATCAAAAGGGATTTTCTCCTGGGAATCTCTTTTGGGCAACATTCTCACTGATGTAATCCAAAACAACTAACCAAACAACTTAGAGAAAGGAAGATTGATTTGCTCACAGTTTTTGGAGATTTCAGGGTTCAGTCCATGTCAGCCTGGGTCTCTGGAGCTCAGGGCATGGCAACAGAAGCAGAGAGAGGGAGAGAGCAAGGCTCTGCTCTCAGATCATGGAGGCCAGAAGCAAGAGAGAGCAAGCAAGTGGTTTCAAAGACAAAAGCACTGTCCCTAAGGCAACACACCCAGGGACCCACCTCCTCCAGCCACACCCCACCTGCCCAGGTCACCACCAGTAAATCTGTTGCAACCCTCATGACTTAATTACATCAACTCTGAAGGACATTTTATATCTAACCATAACAGAATCCATATATGAAATCTTTTAGGACAGTCAGGAGTTGAGTAGGCAGGTGAGGCAGAGAAAAAAGAACATATAGCCTATTCCCTATTCAGGGATTAACAGCATTTTCTCAGAATATTGGTGGAAGGATGAATATGGGAGGATATTCATGACTGGAAATCAAGGTGGAAAAGTATGTAGAGGCCCATACTAAAAGAACATTTCATTTTTTTGCTAGGAAACTTAAAATAAGATTAAGAGTGAGCTGATAAGGTTGTGTCTTTGAAGTGTGAAGGGTAAATGGGGGAAGAAAAGAGGTAGATAAGGTTTAGAATATCGTCATAAAAACTAGCATATATGGATGTGCCACTTTGAATCTCACTATGATGTATAATCATATTGCACCAATAAAATTCTAAAAAAAACGAGAAAAACTAATTAGGAAGTTATACATTATACATCATAGAAATTCTAATTAGAGAGTTTGAGAGACTGAACCAATAAAATGACATCAAGATCAACAAATTTGAGAAGACCAAGTCCCTGCTGGCCGCGAACCTGGATCCTCCAGTCTCAGCCTCCCAAGGACTGGGTTTACAAGCACGCACCACCACACCCTGCAAAAACAGGGTATTTTTAAGTGACAGCAGACAAGAGGACAGGAATGGTTAGGAGAAGAAGTTTATGCAGCCATCTGTGTAAGTTTAATGGAAGTATTTTTGTTGTCATTTGTTTTTGCCACGGGTAAAAGAACAATAATCTGAAAGAAGAAGTGGGGAGGGGGATACTAACACTGCCTCCTTTCCCTGTGAGGACCCTGCTGTAGAAGGAGCAGTATTTTATGAGAAGGCTTGGGAGTTGATGCCCTGGGGAAGAAAAGGTTTCAGGCAAGGCAAGGAGATGTCTGTGGGTATGTGAAGAGGCTGAGAAAACTTAATCCCAAGGGCATGTTAGAAGGGGATCTGTGAGAGAGCAACAGTAAAAGAATGAGTTGGAGAAAGAGTATATAGTAGGAGGGTTTGTAAGAGGATATAGTAGGAGGATGATTGTAAGAGATCAATATCTAGAGGAGCACAATACTTCCCTCTAAGCCTGTTCTGGTTTAGAGAGATTTTCTTGGTCTTAGAAAAATTAGTCAATTCAAGTATCAACTATCACAGCTTAGCTTTATCTCCTCACTAAAGCTTCTTAGAGACGTAGTCCTATATTGTCTGATATTTAGCAGACATAACTTGTTTTTTAATAAAATTAGGTTTTTTATTTCATTTTGTTTTATTCTGTGATTATAAGAGTACTATATGCTCATTATAAAAATTCAAACATGGAAGCTGGGCCCAGTGGCTTGTGTCTGTAGTCCTAGAACTTGGGAGGCTGAGGCAGGAGGATCACTTCCACCCAGGAGTTGAAGACCAGACTGGGTAACATAGCAAGATCCTGTCTCTAAAAAAAAAAAATTCAAACACTGTGAAACAGAATTATTAATTCTGTTCCTAGCATTAAAAAGCAATTATTTTTAACATTTTGGAATCATCTCCAAACTTTTTATAGACTTTATACATATACAATTTTATATGCACACACGTAAACAGATGTATGAATATAGTATGTGTGTCTATATGTACATATTATGTAATAGACATAATTATACATATAGACATTTTGTCCAAAAGTCATAATGTTGTAGTCTAATATGCCACCCCTCCCCTCCAACAGACAGTTATGGCAGTTTTTCCAGGTGTATGACCTTTATCATTTTTACTAGCTATGAGGTATTCCATTTTATGGTTATACAGTAATTTCTTTAATTATTCCCCTATTATTTAACTTTTAATCGCTTCCAGTTTTCGTTATAACTGATTTTAGATCTATTTATACAAGAATACACTTTCTTTTGAAGTGAATTACTACATATTTAAGAAAGTAATTACTTAATATTTGGTTTAAAGCCTTGGATTCCTGTCAGTTCTCTGTCTTCAGAGAATAACCAATCCATCAATTCCTTTCAGTGTTGACATTTTTTTATCATATGAACTTGCCTATTTCTCTTTGTTGATGACTACTTCTAAGGGGAGTAAATATATTGATACAGAATAAAGGCCTTGGAATCAGATCAATTTAGGGTTGAATGCTGTTTCAACAACTGACGGGCTGTGACTAGGTCATGTTCATGTAACACCTCATCTCTGAGCTTCAGTTTTTTCTCATGTGAAATGAGAACAGTAGTACCTATTAAAAGCCTGCAGGATAAGGTATTGTCTCAGTCAACATTCTCATTGCAATAATCCAAAACAACTGGCCACACAACTTAGAGAAAGGAAGATTTATTTGCTCACAGTAATTTTATTTTATTTTTTTAGATTCTGGGTTCAGTCCATGTGAGGCCAGGGTCTGAAGCTCAGGGCATGGAGGTGGGAAGCAGAGAGAAAGAAAGAGAGAGAGAGAGAAAGAGAGAGAGAGAGAGAGAGGAGTGCACAAAATTCTGCTTTCACATTGTGGAGGCCAGAAGCAGAGAACAGGGGGAGGAGAGAACTTGATATAATCCACAAGGCCGCACCCCCAGGGACCCCTTCTTAGCAACCAAGCCCTGCTTCCAACATTGTTACCTTGTTTCCCTGAAGGGTATGGGGACATTCTATAGCCAACCCATTTCAGGTATGTATTCAATTCTTTTAGCACAATGCCTTCCACATAATAAGTACTATTTGTATTATTGGATACCCCTGTGCTAATGGTCAAAATATCCATCTTGGTTCAGTCTCCTCTCTTCATACTGTATAATGAGTTGAATTTAATTCAATAATTCTGCTGATTCTGCATTGCAAACAAGTATTCTAAAGCCCCAAATAGGAAAGAACATAAAGAATATGTGTTTCATTGATGTCATACAGATTTATTTAAGCACATGCAGAAATAGCAGATTTAACAATTTTGACTTTTTAATTGTTCTTTTGTGAGATGAGAAATCATCTCACTGATCATTTAGCATATCATGCTTCTGACTACAGCAACAACCTTGGGTAGAAGTGACTCTTCATTGATCAATTGTGTCCTTTTATGAAACTCTCATACCAGTATTTTTATTCATTGAGTTTCAGAATATGTTTTAAGTTTTCTGGGAAATTATAGGTAGGTTGTTTTTCCTTTTCTTTTTTTCCCCTGAAAAAATACCCCATAATCAGACACAATAAACTGACTGACCTCCATACCTCCTTGGTCCTGTTTCTGAAAACCCTATAATCTGATTGAATATTATAAACATATGCTTTAAATAGCAATTTCTTTTGAGTCTTTATAGGTAAATACCATACAGAAATAAACAAAGACCACCCACATGAGAACCAACAAAGGTTATTTATTCTGAGTTAGCTGTAGCTAGGTAGTCAGCCACCATCACTAGTGTTTGTCAGACCCTCAAAGGCAGGCAGATGAATGGGAGAACATGATGGATTATGATGAGGAGAAAGGGAAGGCTGCAGGCTTGTCTTTATTGGAGGCTGTTGGCATGAGGAAGTTCTCAGGAGGCTAATTAGAAATGGGGTGTCCTATGTGATTGATTAGGGGGTGCATGTTCAGCTGTATTTGTTTTGGTCCTAAGTTGGAAGTGGGTCAAAAATTAGGGAAGCTGTTATTAATCAATTTTGGTCATAACCATTTGGGGCCAATTGTTACAGAAATTATTGTTTGGCTTCCTTGAGTTGGTTGCTATAAGTTGTGGGTTAGAGTTATATTTTTATATATAGGGAGTATTTTTTATAAGGGGAGTAAATATATTGATACAGAACAAAGGCCAGTATCCACTTGTATATTCAGTAGGTCAGTCATTACTCCCTTTCAGTCATGAGAGTACTGTAGACTTAGTCTACAGAAGGATAATTAAGGAAAAGAAATCATATGTCATGCATTACGGTATATAAGTTCTTGTTATTTTGTACTAAAAATAACAAAGTGCTGGGATTACAAGCGTGCGCCACCACGCCTGGCTTCCTAAAATCACTTTCTAAAATCAGAAAGAAATGCCCTCTCTGAATTCCATCCTGCCCCCCCCCCTTTGCTGGGAATTGAACCCAGAGCAAGCACTGTACCATTGAGTACCTCTCCAGCCCAGCTTAAGATTCTTATTGACCAGAAAACAAAGCTCTATTATTATCAAGCTTGGCTAATACAGTCCCTATTCTCAAGAACTATTCTTGAATTGTAAATTACCATTTTATGATTATACTTATCAAACAATTTTTTTGCATTTAGATTACCTTTGGCAACATTTACCTCTGAGGTAGTATTCCCCCCTATGATCCTCCTTACTGAATGGCAACTGACTAAAGAAATACAAATTATTTTAATCAAACAAGAAGATAAAAGGGAAAAATATATGTATTTCAAAAGCTTAAGAGTATCTCCTTTGTTATATATATAAATAAGCAAAAGCAGTTCTGGGGGAATCAGGAGAATGACAGAACCATCAATTAATGTTTGTCACCTATGTGCCTGGTACTGGGCTGGATGCCTCAAAACTACCCATTTACGGGCCGGGCGTGGTGGCGCACGCTTGTAATTCCAGTACTTTGGGAGGCAGAGACCAGAGGATCCGGGTTCGTGGCCAGCTTCAGCGCTCTCTCTCTCTCTCTCTCTCTCTCTCTCTCTCCTTAGTGAGGCCCTCCACAACTTCGTGAGACCCGGTTTCAAAATAAAGTATAAAAAATAGGGCCGGGGTGTAGCGCGGAGGTAGAACGCCCCTGGGTTCAATCCCCGGTACCACACACACACAAAAAAAACCTACCCATTTACTTGTACATTGCTCTTTTAATGTTTCAAAATTGAACAACCAGAATTGGGACCTCTCCCTCACCCTTTGAATCCTTCTAAGGGTTTTGTGAAAGTTGATCACTCATTCCTGCTATCATGTTACAGAGTCCAAATAACCAATGAATGTGAATTTTAAGTGTATGGTTTACTAGAAACAGGCTGTTTAATAATGAACAAAGCCCCAGTTAATTGTTTCATACTGCTTAAGTAGGGAAATACGTAGGCAGTATTAATTTTCAGAAACACAACTGCATTGACGAATGAGAAGCATGGACTCATTTAAGAGACCGTTCCTTGAGTTGCAGAGGGATTTTGTTTGTTTTATAACTCTCATGTAGAAAGTTTATTTTGGCCTTGAGTAATTTATTTTGAGAATTAAAGCCCTTAAGAGGAGTCCAACATTTTTGTGGCAGCAAATACTTTTTATTTTCCCTCCGATGCTCTCTAGGTTTTGCAAAGGCATGTTGGTGGTATTCAGATGATGTCTCTGCCCAACAAGAAACTTCTATAGCAAAATATGTGCTGCTGTAGAAGCTGCTAGTTCAAGCGTCCTGTTCTCCAGGAGTTCCAGCAAAATGTGAATCTGGGAGGTAGATATGATGGTGATGAAAATGTCATTGTATAAGAACATTATAGTCAGACAGACTCACAAATAGGTCCTGGCTCTGAAAGTCACCTGAGAATCAGTTTCCTAGGAAGGAACTTGAGGGGACCTTCAGAGTGTTAATAAGGTTCTCTTTCTTTATCTGAATAGTGGATACTCTGGTGTTCATTTTGTTAGGATTCACTGAACATTTGTGAGTATTTTCTATGTAAGTTACAGTTCAATAAAAATAGCAGTGTGCAAGTAAATATCTCATTGATTGACAGCACTTACCAGTTTCCATGGTATAAATACACAACCATGCCTGATTTCAAGCTACCAGTATTAAATCACTGAATGAAGAATTGTTAAGAGATGTGTATATTTGTTGTCTCCAATTCATCAGTAACTGAAGATAAAATGTAATTAAAAGAAAATTGACTAGCAAAGCATGGTGGCACATGCTTGTAATTCTAGTACTTGGGAGGCTGAGACAGGAGGATTGCAGGTTCAAGGCCAGCCTCAGCAACCTTGCAAGGTCCTTCAGGAACTTAGACTCTGTTTCAAAATAATAATAATAATAATAATAATAATAATAATAATAAAATAAATACGAAATAAAAATATGGCTGGGGGTGTAGCTTGGAGGTAGAATGCCTCTGGAGTCAACTTACAGTTACAAGAAAAAAAGAGAAGGAGAAGGAGGAGGAGGAGGAGGAGGAGGAGGAGGAGGAGGAGGGAGTTGATTAAGCAATGAACCTTCTAACTTTGACATTTCCTAATTTATCCTCTCTCAAATTTTGATTAGCAGCTATGAAATGAAAAAAGTAATTGACAAAATGGCTTCACAAAGACCAGTGAATATTTTTAAATGTAAGATTCAGCTAAACAAAATTGGATTTTTCAAAATCCATAGTTTATAACAAAACATCATCATTGATTCATGCATGACTTCTATTTTAATTATTTCATTTCACTTATTTTTTTTAATTTAAGGATTTGATAAATTCTGATGAACCCACTGCCCGACCCAAGAACTAGAACATCCTTAGTCACATGTATTTCTTGCTTTGTTTTAGTTAAATCTGACACATATGTAATATATTGTTTAGTCTTATGCATTTTTTAAGTTTACCTAAACAGCTCACTGTTGTGGGCTTAGTTTGAATTTAACCTTGTGTTACTAAGGTTCATCTATCCTATTGTTTGCAAATGCAGTTTATTCGTGCCCATGGCCTAATTCTACAGACCTTTCACCTAGTAGTCACCATGTTTGGTTTGCTTCAGTCTTGGTGTGCTAATCTAATTTCTCGGCAGAGGAGGCATGTTGTGCTGTTTGTTTAATTGTGTGCCTTTTTTCACAATTTGATGGGTTATCACATATCGCTCTCCCATTTTCTCTTCTTACTTTTTCTTTCCAGTACCCATATTCTTTGGCAAATAAGTGTGTTTTTCTACAAAATGGATCATAAGGCAAAGTAAAGTTTTAATGTGTATCATTGTTACACGGGAAAAAAATATGCTGGGGGACTCCATGATGGTTACTAGAGAAGCTCTGTTAACAAAAAAGAGTTAACAGTGACACCAGGTTTACATTTTAATCTCAAAGAGTTAGTATAACAAGAATAGTTATATATAAGCTGCTCTTTCTATAAAAATTATTACCATTATAATGTATAATGGTTGAATGGATTATTATTAATTGTTGCTAAGAGAAGTCTAGAATATAGGCAAATAGCAGCTAGCAACATCAGAGTCTTCCATAAAAGGAATGTTGCTCACTCAGAATAATTATCTCCTATCAAAATTTCTTTATCTGATTTCTTTGAATTATAGGAGAAGATATAAATTTAACTGTTTTAACCACACTTTTAAAGAAAATCTTACTATTAAAATCAAAGTTTAAGTAATTCCAAGTGAAAAAGTTATTAATTGAAAATTAAAGGAAGAAAACAGAGCAGATGAGTATTTATTCATCTGTACAAAATAGGACCACAATCACTTTTTACAGTTTTAAAATTTAAAAATTTCTGAAAACTAAAAGGTTTTTGCTTTGGTTTTCATAATTCATTTTATCTCAAAACATGTCCTGCACTGAATGTATTTGGCAGCAAAACCTGACTTGAACTAATGGGAAACTATTTATTGCTTTCACGTTTTTCTACTTGGTATATATTTTCATATTTTTGCTGAAGAATTATTAGTACATTTAATTCTAGGATGCTACTTCAGATTGTGCTGAGGCATTACCTTATTTTCAGCTTTCCACCTGACTAAAATTTTAAAAATTCTGAATTCTGAAACACATCTTATCCTAAAGGTCCTACTACTAGATTATGAAATGTAGCAAACAAATTTTATCCCCAAACCATGTGTTCTTAACCTTTTTTGTGCAATCAACCCTCTTTGGTAGACTGGTAAACCTTATAAATACTTTCTTTTAAAAATGTTTTAAATGCATAAAATAAAATACAAGGATAAGAAGTTATCAAAATATTAAAAATTCATGACATAGTAATATATGTGCTTCTTTGTTAAGGCATTAAAATAATAGGATATAGCAGTAGGTCTAATTGTCATTGTCATGTCATGAAAATTGCTTTCTGTTGTCAGAGTCACAAAGTAGTACTAATATTGCTTAATATTGCTGAGATTTGTCTTCTACATTCATCATTCAATGAAAAGATAAATTCCAAATAGAGGTTAGAGGAAATAGATAATGTAATTCTTTTTCCAATTCAATTTCAGAGACACTTTACTGCCCCTACCACTTAACCCCTACCCCTCATTCTACCCAATGGCTATTGTTTAAGAAACTCTACTTTCTTAGACCATGGTTATAAATACCATTCACTATAAGTATGTCTATTTTCTTATTAGTTTCCCATGTTGATTTATTTAGCTTCACAAAATGATGAAGATAGACTTCAAATTATAACTTTACTTTTAGCTAGTGTCATTTTAGCTGTTTATCATTTTAGTTCCTACTTTATTTTGCATTTTACTGCACAATAGACAAAGCATCTGAGTGTGTATATATAGGTTGAATTTGAACTGTAGTACCAGTTTTCAGAGTGTATTCTCTTCCAGCCAGGTTATAAATTAGGGAACAATAAAATATTTTCCTTGGTTCCCCTTTCTAGTACCCATGACATTCCTTTCATTACCTAAGATATTAGATTTCCAAATGTCTTAATTTGGTAGATAGAATTTGTGTGGAGGGGACAAATTTCAACATTGATGTTTCTGATGCTACCATCTAAATGAATCTTTAACGTTTAAAATCAAAACACTGTTTATGCATGTAGGAGAAGAACATTCCAAAGTAAGATTTTGAAATGTTTAACTTTTAGGAACCATCTGATTATTTCCAAAAGAATCAATGCATTCTAACTTCTTTCCAAAGAAAAATTTACTGTTGCTATTGCTCATTTCTCTACAATGTTACAGCCAAAACTTGGCCCAGCTCCTTGTCATCTTATATTTGGACTATAGAAAGAGACTGAGGGAAGGTGTCCTGCCTTTAGTTCCTCCTAGCTTCTATTGGTTGTCTGCAGACCTGGCAGTTCTTCCGTAAACATTCCTTTTTATCTTAGGAACCTTTTCCCAAACCCTATACTGATTTATAGCACAGCATCAAAATCTTCTCCCAGGGAACTGCCAATTCACACTTGTCTATACTTACTTCCTCTAATACCTGTACCATCTGAGGTGTACCTATGTACAGATTGCCGCTTTCCATGTCCAGAGTCTTACTCGTGCTATTGTTTTTTCTCGCCAGCACTGGCGGTTGAAGCCAGAGCCCTGCACATTTGCTCATACCATTCTTGTCTCCCTTGTGTGCTTTCTCTCCCTTTTCGATAGCCTGTATCCATCATTTCCTTTGAGGAATGATTTCAAACAGACCATCCAATGACAAACTGTTAAATTAACCCCATCCTACTCTAGTCATTTTTATATACCTTTACTATTTTTATGCTGTCTTTATCTGTATATCCCCCATTGAAAATTACCATTTCTTTCTGTCATAATTTTAGAGGAAATGTGTGATGATTTTGTTCTCCCTAAAATTTGCCGTGATGGGATGTCATTGCCAGCAGCAGCCCACGTGTGGCAAATCTGATGTGTTCCCATTTGCCTCACAGAACACTGCAGTCTCTCGCTTAGTATTCCTGTGTGCCCAGGTTAAAAACCTGAAAATGATTTGCTTTTTTTAGTAGAAATGGAACTACTTTTCAAAAAACCTCACTAAAGACCCCTATGTGTTTGCCTGAGATAAATTGTTCTTCTAATAAGCCGCTGTTCATCTAAGATAGGGACATCAGAGTAAATCACATGTGCCTTTGAAAATTATGATTTGTACCACAGTTGTTCACCTCTGACTATTTTCAAACTTCAACGTTTATTTTTGAAATAAGGCTGATTTTCCAACGGAGCACCAAAGATCTTTGCCTGAATGTGAAGTAATGACCTACTTGTATAAAGTTGAGTTTGGAACTTAGAGGGAGCCATTGATTTTCAGTTATTGCAGGAATTTGCTACAGGAAACACTGCAGGCATCCATTGCCTGGCTAAAGTTCATGGACCAGGTAAATCCTGTGTACCAAGACCTTCTGAAAAGAGTTAGCTATGACCATGAACTACATAATGATGTGAGACTATAATGCACTAATAATAGTATAAAAATAAATAAATACATAAATGAACCCTTGCAAAAAAAAGTTCATAAGGAAAAGAGGCCTCCTCTCTCTGTTCCCTGCTCCTTCCCAACCACAAAAGCAAAAGAAAAAAAAAGAAACTCACGTTTTTAGTTCATTATAGAGTTTCTATTATATTTCACAATAATTCATGAAAAGATCTTTTTGGGGAAAATGGGTAAATCATTGTAATTGCCTTGTCTATATCTATCACATTTTTAGAGAGGAGTATTGTTACTGATAACCTGCTCTGCCCAAGTGGGGTGAAATTAAATGGTGAGCTTCAGTGATGCCAGATTTTTAAACTGTCAAAGGAATAGTAGTCTATATCCTTCTCTCCAGTTTGACAGTAAATAGCTGGGCAGGGAAAAGGGAATTTAATAACAGCATTGTTCACTTCCCTGTATAGCCCTGTGTAGTAAGAAAACTACTAAAAACTACTCTTCTAGATTACATTTTCTGAATATGCCCATGACCTTAAAGGGGTCATTTATTTAAGGTGCTCTTATATCAGAGTCTTTGTCTGTATCGTTGGATTCTAGCTACTCTGTGAGGTACGTGGTATTGTTCCCATTGTGTAGGTAAGTGAACAAACTTGAAGAGATTAATTTGTCTAAGAGCACAAATCCCACTAAATGGCAAAACTGGGATTCAATTTATGCCTTTCTGAAGTAATAAATTTTTAAGAATTTAAAATTTTATTCCTCTATTTTACCTATAATCTACTTGTTATCTATTTGTCTATTTTGCTTCTCACATTTAGGTTTTGAGTTTCTAAGGAAAGGATATAATTTTGAAATCTTTTGCACATACTAAACATTTATCTGAAGATACATTCAGACAGTTTTGCTGAAAATAAGGAAATGCTCAAGTTATGACCACAAATTATCTGATACATGTTTTATTTACCTTTTGCCATTTAGATATCAACTTATAGTCTTATAAATACTTTCTGATGTCTTTAAATGTAATTCTTGGTCATTGATTCCTACTGGAATTAAAAGAGACTAAACAAGATTGGGCAATAAAACACTTAATTTGAGGAAATTGGGCATTTTTGTGTGCTTGGTAATGGATAGTCGTGTGCACCTGTGCACTAAGAGTAAACAGTGAATTGGTGACTAGAAATTACACAAAAAACTACTAATGGGCATGAACCCAAATTATTTTATTAAATTATTATTTATTTATTTGGTACTGACGATTGGACCCAGGGGCATTCTACTTCCAAGCTACACCCCCAGCCTTTTTTATTTGAAACAAGATCTCACTAAGTTGCTGTGGGTTTCACCAAGTTGTTGAGGCTGGTCTTGAACCTGTGATCCTCGCATCTCAGCCTCCCAAGTACTGGGATTAGAGGGGTGGGCCATCATCCCCTGCTTAAATTATTTTTTTTAAGTCAGGAAGTGTAAGTTGTATCAAATAGGCAATTTAATTATGCTGAACCCTCCTTTTAATATTGAATATATATACACACACATACACATACACACATATACAAACACATATATGTTGCTTTTGAATGTTAAATACAATTAGTACACATTATCACTTTAATTTTATTTATATTTTTATTTTTGTGACCAGAATATTAAAATAATTATGTTATACATAGGTTACTAATGCTATTTAGTTATTTAATAAAATATTTAAGTGCTTACTATGTGTCAGACCTTGTGCTAAGAAACATAAAGAGAAAAGACAGACGTAATCCTTGCCTTTGAGGAAGTTAGAACTTAGTGAAAGAGATACATGAATCAATGGAAAATTACATCATGATAAATTCTAGGAAGAAGAGATTCACAGTGTTAAGAAAGTATATAAGACTGAGTTAAAAATTTACATGTTTGTAACTAGACTTACAGGTATTTGATGGCAGGATTTTTCTTTGCTTTTCAGAAGTTACTCAGTAGGAATAAATCACAGGGAGTTTTAGGAATATTAAAAGGAACTTTATGTATCTGTATAGAAAAAACACAGTGAAGATTTAGTAATATATCTTTATAAATAGTAACAGTGCAGTGTAAAGTTTAATGTCACGTTCCATTTATTGCAGCATTTACAATGCACTGTGCACTAACACAGAGCTTCTCAACCCTATCACTATTGGTATTTTAGGCTGGATGCTTTTGTTATAAGAGCTTCCCAGGCTGGATAGGATGTTGAACAGCTTCCCTAATCTCTACACACTAGATGCTAATAGTACTCCCATATCCCTAGTCAGGACAATCAATAATACTTCTAGACATTACCAAATGTCTCCTTTGGGTAAGATTGCCATGGTTAAAAGTCACTGCTCTACAATATTTTGAATCTGTTATGAATGACAGGAAAAGCCACAGATTTGAAAAATTCTCACAGTGGGAAAATATGTACATTATGATATTATTTTTGTAAAAAATCACACATATACCAAGAACAAAGCTCAGATAACATAAAATATTAACAACTGTTATCTGGGTTATTAGGATAAAGGATAAATTATTAAGGTATATTTTCCTTTGTGGTTTTCTTACATTTATTATCATTTTAGTCAGAAAAATAATATATTCTGTTCAGTATTCAACCACTTAAGTGGAAGATATAATTTCCACAGATAGGGAAAATTTTTAAAATTTTCTTTATATCAGTATACACTGCATCATGCTTGAAAGGCTGAAGTTAATATTGTATGTATGAATTTAATTTTTGTTGATCTCCATGGAACTAAAATAATATACCTAATATTCTCTTTTTTGTATAACAACCAATATTATGAATAGAATATCTCCTAAATTTGAAGCATTATTTTGGAAAACTGGATTGTTCTACTTTCTGCCTGTTACAGTTACTTATCAAAAAAGCTTGCTTATTCCTGGAGGAGAGATTAAAACTGGGACACCACACAGTGGATAGAATAGAGTGAATAACGTGACTTCTCTCAGTCCCATGTTGCTGACTAGCCTAAAGAGGCATAATGTGTCCCAAGATTATTTCTACTTTTTTAGAAGTTTAGTTTTATTTTAATAAAGAAAAACAAGAAATAAGCTCTTAATTGGCAATCTAGAGTATCAGCTATCAGGTTTTTTATTGTTTTATTTTTGTGTTCTCACTGTGACACTAATGAAAGAGGATTTCACACATTTTCTCAGGAACATCTCCAAATTTATGCACAGTTCCCAATGCCCTAACTATAACCATCCCCCATCAGAAAAGAAAATTAGAAAACAAATAGGTTTAGAGTATATAAAGTACAAGAGACTAAAAATAGAGTTTAAAAATAAGCTATTTGCAAACATTGGTAACTGTTAAATATATATTATTGTAATCCATTCAACAAATATTGAGTGGGTACTAGATAACAGGAAATATATTAGTCATGGAGTTTCAAGACTAGTGAGAGTGGCACACTTTGATCAAGCTCTCATACACAAATATGAAAAGGTCAAACTATGATAAACACTATGAAGGAGACATGCATGTTGCTATGAGAGCATATAACTGGGGGACTAACTTTAGATTGAGGAGTCAGGAAGGGCAACTTCCTTGCTAACATCTCATAAATGGGTAAGAGTTAACTAGGAAAAGAGGGATGGAGGCCAAACCTTGCAGATAAACAGACCTCATGTGTCACTGCCTGTATCCCGGAGAAGAATGGCACACTTAAGGAAGTAAAAGAAGGACACACTGGAGCCCAGGGGGCAATGGTATAAGTGGTATAAGAGGAGGTCAGTGAGCTTGAAGTGGTAGAAGAACCAGGGTACAGATGTTGGCTCTTTAGTTTGAGGGCAGTTGGAGGTGAATAAAGGGTTGAAAAGAATATTTTGGCACACTGTACAGAAATAGAGTGATGCAAGAAAGGATGCAAGCACCAATTACCAGTTAATTGAAGTAGTCCAGGAGAGAGAGAGAGAGAGACAAAAAGGGAGGGACGGAGGGAGAGACAGAGGAGAGAGAAGAGAGATAAAGAGATACAGAGATACAGAAAGTGGAATGGATTTAAGAGAATTTAGGGACTAGAATTAACTGATAAGTTGGGAAGATATATCAGGGATAACATCTAGGGTACTAGCTTGTAGAACTAGATAGATTCAATATGTTAAAGAAAATTAGAAGTTTCTCAGTTATGGAGAGAAGTTTGTGAGTTCAGTATGGGCATATTAAGGTACCTTTAAGACCTCACAATAAAAATATCCCATATCCCACAGGCACTTCAGTATATTATTTTGGAGCTCAAAGACAGAGGTCATACAGCTGGAGGTGTAGCTCGGGGGTTAGAGCACTTGCCTAGCATATACACAGCTCTGAGTTCGATCCCCAGCACCACACACTCACACACCAAATAAGGGGGGGTGGAGAGAGAAGGGGCAGGGATCAGGAGTTGAGTCCTAAATCTGAAGATCATCTGTATACAGATATTAACAGAAGCTGTAGGTCCATTGCCTAGGGACATTGTATAGATTTGGGGGGGGGGAGCTGGCAGCTTAATAAAGCTTATGGCCAAACATTAACAAACTCCAATTTTATGGGAAGATAGAGGAAAATGTACTTGAGGAATGAGCAGAAAGTGAGGGAAAGGAATATTGTATCATAAAGTTGAAGAGAAGTTCCACCTATCATAAGACATTTACAAATGTTTCAGAAGGGACTGGTCAACAGGGAATGTCACCATGCAGTCAAGAAAGATGAAGATTGAAAAACATCTGTTGGATCTAGTAACAGCAGGAAGGTAGTTGAAGAATATTTGCAGAAGTAAGATAATTAAAGGTATGGACAATTTTTTGAGAAGTTTAACTGTGACAAGAAGAAGAAAGGGAGATATCTGGAAGAAAAGGTGACTACAATTTCTGGTTCCAATTTTTGTTTTTTTGTGTTAGGGATTTTTTACATGTAAGAAGGTGGGGAGGCTTCAGGAGAGAGAAAAAGAAGGAGGAAGGGAGGGAGAGAAACTGTATGTCCAGGAAGAACTTGAAAGAAATGGCAAAGGTTTTAGAACATTTTCCACATGTGTGAGAAAACATACAATGCTTGACTTTTGGAGTCTGGCTTATTTCTCTTAGCATGATGTTTTTCAGTTCCATCTATTTTTCTGCAAATGATGTAAGTTTGTTCTTTATGGCTGAATAAAACTCCATTGTGTGTATATACCACATTTTCTTTATCAATCCATCTGTTGACTGACACTGAAGCTGTTTCCATAACTTGGCTATTGTGAATTGTGGTGCTTGTAACATGGGTGTGCATATATCAATAAGCCAAGAATTTTAAAGGTCAGTTATTCCATATGTTTTCTGTAGTAATATTTTCCAATTTACCAATCCTATCTTCTTTCATCTAACTTCATATTTAACATCTCCATTGGGTATTTTTTCTCAAATCTAATTTTTCCTTTTTCTATTATATCCTTTTCTTGCCTGATGGACTATATTCCTCTTTTAAATTCTCTCTTAACATCTATTTTAAAATCTGTCATTCCTCAGTTGTATGTAGTTCCTAAAAAGTGAATTCCGTTCATACATCTGCTTACACTATTTGCTTGGCAGTTTGTTTTCTGGCATATTTTGTGATTTTTCACTGTGAGCTTATCTTCAAGGAAAATTGATTCTGTGTGAATCTCAGGGGTTCTGAACTGTGGAAGCAAGTCCATGGGGCCATTTTTGTGTTTGACTTTGCTATGGTCTTATGGCTTTCACTAGTAAAGGACTTATTTTAATGATTTATTTTGTTTTTTTTCTGTTCCAATTTTCCAAGTCTCTTTAGAAGTGCTAAGTCAGCTTCACACCCACAAATAGTGCGGAGACGGAGGGCTGGCACCCGTCTGGTGACTGCCTTTCTCTCTTTTGTCCAGAGTAGTTGGCTTCTATACCACATTCCTAAGACCAAACAGCCTTTCTACCATACATAGAGTTTAGAGTTCTGACTCCCAACCTATTATCTGCAACATATACATTGGGTTCTTAGATATTTCATATAACATTTTTATTTAGTTAACACTGGAAGGATACTTCCTGAATCAACTTTTTCCTCCATATTGATCAAAAGTTTTTTGGCGAGCCGGGCGTGGTGGCGGATGCTTGTAATCCCAGTACTTTGGGAGGCGGAGACCCGAGGATCCGGGTTCGTGGCCAGCCTCAGCTCGCTCTCTCTCTCTCTCTCTCTCTCTCTCCCT
>PVJS01021844.1:0-31136 GCA_004027185.1 Glis glis
TTTGCCTTTCTCTGAAGAGCTTCTTGATCTTCTCGGCCTCCAGCTCTTGGAACTGAAACTTCACCATCGTTTCTCCGAAGAGCTTCCTGATCTTCACGTCTTGGACTGGGACTGAATTAGTGGTTGCTCCGATCCTAAGACTCCAGCTCTTAGACCGTTCGACCAGCTACTGGTTCCTCTGACTCTCCACGTGCAGTCAAAACCTGGGACTACATTGCTTCAAACTGTAAGCCCATCTGATAAATCCCTTTTTTCAAATATACTCATTCTGTGTATTCTGTTAATCTAGAGCCCCCTCCCCAGTGGCCCAGCACTGAGAACACGGGCGGGTTAGCCCCTGGCCCCGCCCCCATAGACCCCCGCACTGGGAATGCAGGGCGGGAAAACCCTTGGCCCTGCCCCCAGAGACCCCTGGCGCTGTGGACATGGGGCACGAGAGCCCTTGGCTACCCCCTGGAGAACCCCTCCTCCTGGCACTGGGGATGTGGGGTGGGCGAGCCCTTGGCCCCGCCCCCAGAGAAACCCTCCCCCTGGAGCTGGGCACGCAGTGTGGGTGAGACCTCAGCCCCGCCCCCGGAGAATCCTGGCACTGGGGATGCGGGGCGGATGAGCCCTTGGCCCTGCCCCTGGAGACCCCTCCGGCACTGGGGACGTGGGGCAGGTGAGCCCTTGACCCCACCCCCAGAGAACCACTCCTCCTGGCTCTGGGGATGCGAGGTGGGTGAGCCCTTGGCTTCGCCCCCAGAGACCCCCCCAGCACTGGGGACAAGGGGCAGGTGAGCCCTTGGCCCCACCCCCAGAGAACCCCTCACCCTGGCGCTGGGGACATGGGGTGGGCGAGCCCCTGGCCCCACCTCAGAGTGCCCCAGTGCTGAGGTCACAGGAGGATGAGCCATGACCCCTCACAGGAGGGACTCCAGAAAAAGAGAGACCTCAGATGAGCAAAGAAGGCAAACTAACTGGGGGAGAGGGAAACAAACTGGTGCACAGGATGGACGTACACAAATATATCAAAGTCAACTACTATGCTGAAAATGGGAAGGAGGGAGGAGGGAGGCAGGGGGATGGGAATTGGGGGAGGGCTAATTGACCGATGAGTGCATGTATACATCAACCACCCTGAAATCCTTCAAGACATATGATTGCAATGCACTAATAAAAAAAAATTCTTAAGTTGGGCAGAGCAAGACCATGGCTGGGTAAGATCCTCCAAAAATTACTCACCCTAACCAGTCTGAAAAACTTGTCACTCATGAAACTCACTTCAAAAGAGCTAAAAAGTCCAGGCAAAAGACCCTTGTGCATGTTTTAGTATGATAAAAAATGAAAGAGGCATTAAAGAAGGACAATGAAAATGTTTCTGGCATCAACTGTGCCCCTACTACAACAGCATGGAGGGAAACACATCCCACCTAAAGCAGGGAGAATTGAGTTCAGGGCTTAGCCCAGTACCAGACCCCCACCCAACCCCATGATGAAACCAGAGCAGAACATCATAATCCTCAACTCCTGGCCAACATCCAGGAGTGAGCTATAGTAACTGAGCTACTCTGACAATGCAGCAAGAACCCTGCCTCCCCCTTCCTTCCCCTAGCCTCAGGCACCAGGGCTGGAGCAAGACTCCACCTATTGGGGAGCAAGGCAAGAAAGCTAGCACAGGACTCTGGCTTAGAGCTCAGTGCTGGGCCTGCCCCAGTGAGACCCACCTTCAGACAGAAAATGAAGGCGCCATACCCAGGCTGGAGCTCACAAACAACCTATAGCAATCATGGGGAAATCTACACACTGGTAGGATAGTCTTGAGCTTTGTCCCACATCCCAACCAGCCTTGGAGTGGGCCTGGGGCACGCCCTGAAGATTTTGCAGGTCCCTGCAGCTGTGAGACTCAAGAGTGACCCAGGTTAGTACCACCTTTGGCGGCCAAGGGACTGTCTTCACGACAAATTCCCCAACCTTGAATAGCACAGCTATCCCCAGGCCAGGGCTCACAAATGGAACTTCTAGAATTGCCTTGGCATAGCCAGAGTCCATGTGCCAGAGATCTGCACATGGACTTGTGTTTCAGCTTGTACCACTGCCAGTTGCCTTGTGGGCAACTGTTCACCCCTGAGACTGTGCAGGTCCCTGAGCTGTGAGACTCAGAAGTGACATGGTTTAGCATCAGCTTTAGTAGACAAGGGACTGCCTTCACCAACACTACCGCAACCTACTACAGCAAATGTGGAGCAAGACTTCACTCACTATGGGTAGGCCAGGGTAAAAAACACAGGACTTTGTCTTGAAACTCAGTGCCAGACTGGGGAAGCATAACACTGGATG
Organism: Glis glis; assembly: GCA_004027185.1. Taxonomy (NCBI): domain Eukaryota; kingdom Metazoa; phylum Chordata; class Mammalia; order Rodentia; family Gliridae; genus Glis; species Glis glis. Next base: position 2,320 of record PVJS01021844.1, read on the forward strand.
ACGAGGGCTGTCTTAGAACGCACACTGAGATTATCATCTTGGACCAGCTCAGTTTGAATACATGCTATTTGGCTGGATGGGATTTGTCCACAAGTGGACATTTCAAGGAACCTGGTGTAATCTTCATGGTGTGGTCTTTGATGTCATCTCTACCCAGTAATATCTAATCCCTCCTTCCTCCAAGCTTGTCACATTCCTGCCTCACTGACCTTCTTTACTCTAACCCGTGATAATTTTTGATTTCTGTGTTTGATTAACTTTTATGATGCCTTGTCTAAAGTTTCCCCAATCGCCCAATTATTAAATGTAGTTATTCTCTAAATTATTATATCAGACCTTGTGTCGTTTTTGTGTGAGAAGACTATTGATCAGGAAGCTGCCTGGTGCAGTGACCTTCCATAGCTGTAACCACAGAATAGTTTTCAGGAAGCTGCCTGGTGCAGTGACCTTCCGTGGCTGGAACCATGGAATGGTTTTTCTGGGAGCTGCCTTAAAGCAGCAACGCTCCATGGCAGGACTACGGAGCAAGTAGCGTCCACCAGAGCAACTCCAATAATTGGACAGATCTTAATGGCCTCCATCCTCAGGTCAGTGCCCATGGGTAGAGCCTGCAGAATAGCCCTGGTGTCAGGAGGAGACAGGTGACCCAAGTCTATTGGACTTCTATTCTGGTCAGCATCACTAGTAGCTGGCTATAGCAGTCTTGGGCCACAAGTCCACTTTAGCAGTAGACAACCATGTGTGCCTTGGTCCCATCTGAGTGCCACAGTAGTCTTGGTAGGTTGTGAATTCCTATTGTTGCACAGATTTGCAGTGTGGGTGTTCACAGGATGGCATAGTTTGGTCCCTACATGGTGACTCAGACCATAGCTGGGAAAACTTCCATTATTCCCAACCAAAGGCCAGTGAGTGTAAAAGAGGAGTGTGGGTCTCCCCCAACCCTAGGGACATACTGAGGGAGATGGACTATCCTTTTTAGGTAATACCACAGTTCTTGCTAAGCAGCACATGAATCTCAGTCTTGAAAGAAACTTGGACTTGGATTGCCCACTTGTGCTGAAACAGTGGCAACACACCAACAGTACATTCATAACATACCTGGATTTAGGATACCATCTAGTGCTGAAATAGCAGAAATGACCAAAAGCTCATTGGAAATAATCAGTCTGAGGACAACTTTTGGAAAGAAAAACACAAAGCCCAATTAGAAAGACTGGAATGCTAGTTCTTTAATGCCTAAATGATATTGGACACCAAGCATCAAGAGCTTTCAGAAAATAATGACCTCACCTAACAGTCAAAATAAGGTGACAGAAACTGACTTAACAGTAGCTAGTATGGGCAAGCACTGAAATGGAAAATTTAAAACAGGTATTTTGAGAAAATGAAAAAAAGCTTCAAGAAAACAAAGAAGTGATTCAATACTCTAACACAGAAGTTTAACAGTGAGATGGAAGCAATTGAGAAAATTATACAGAAATCCTTGACTCCCCCCAAAAAATATACTAAACAAAATTTAATGTGCAATAGAAGGCATCAATAACAGTATGGATTAAACAGAGGAAAGAACTAGTGAGCTCAAAGACAGACTATTTGAAAACACACAGACGGAGGACAAAAAAGGCAAAAGAAAGAAAAGGAATGAAGAAAACCATTGGTAATATTGGGACAGCATTAAAGGAGCAAATATTCAGGTAATTGGGGTTCCAGATGTAACTGAGAATGCCAAATGAGTAGAAAGCTAGTTCAAATAAATAATAACAGAAATCTATCCATATCGAGAGGATAAAATGATCATAAGCCAGATTACACTCAACAAAGTTTACTCAAAGATATACTATAATCAAGCTCTCATGGGTTAAAGCTAAAGACAAGATTTGCAAGGTAGCAAGGGAAAAGAAGCAACACCATAGGGTGTCCCAATACATCTGACAGCAGACTTCTCAGCAGAAATCTTACAGGCCAACAGAGAGAGGCATGAGATTTTCAAGTATTGAGGGAAAAACAAAAACAAACACACATCTCCCAAAAATACTGAACCTAGCAAAGCTTTCCTTTAGAAATAAGAGATTCCCAGACAAACAAACCTGAGAGAATATAGCTCAAGTACACCTATCCTACAAGAAATGCTGAAAGGAGTTCTGCAAATTGGAAGAAAGAGGCATTAATGAATAAGAAGAAAAGATATAAAAGTTACTGGGAAGAATAATTGAACAAATTTAGACTGCTCTAATTTTGTAAACATGATGTATAAACAATTCATATAGCTAGAATGAAGACTGAAAACAAAACAACTAAAAGGGATAGCAACCACATTAATATATGGAGAATCTGGCAGTATAGAACTATATCAAATGAAGTATCAAAACTTCAAGGTTGAGGAGAAAAAAGAGAAGTGTAGAATTTTTTTTATTAGTATAAATTGTTGGTTTCGTTTTGTTTGTTTCTTTTCTTAGCTTTACACTCATGTTAAGTAGCTATTGTTTCAAAATAGCTTGTTGTAATCAAAAGAAATTTTTTAACACCTCATAGTAACCACAAAGCAAAAATCTATAATAGACAAATAAAAAACAAGAAAGGAATCAAAACGCACTGCAGAGCACTTCTCTTAACCACAAAGGCAGACTGTAAGAGAGGGAGATAAAAAAAAAAGCAACTACAATAAAAATAAGAAAACAATCTACAAAATGACTTGGGTTAACACCCTACTTATCAATAATTGCCTGAAATGTAAATAGATGAAATTCTCCATTTTAAAGACACAAAGTGACTAAGTTAATTAAACTAAAAAGAACACCCACCTTTTCTTGCTTGTGAGAAACTCACTTTACCTCTAAAAACACATATAGTTGGAAACTAAATAAGATATTCCATGCAAATGGAATCCCAAAGAGAGCAGAAGCTATACTTACATCAGATAAAATAAACTCTAAATTAGAAGGAATTAAAGGAGGCAAGGCACGTCATTAAATAATGATAAAGGGGCCAATTCAGAAAGGGGAAATAATTTTAAATATATACACACCCACTATTAGAACATCCAAATATGTAAAACAAATACTAACAGATCTAAAGAGAGAGAGAGTGAAGACTTCATTATGATGCTTGTAGGGAGCTTAAGACTTTATTCTCAGCAATAAACCAAATATCCAGATACAAAAATAACAAACTGGGCATGGTGGCACATGCCTGTAATTTCAGTACTTGGGAGGCTGAGACAGGAGGCTCGCAGGTTTGAAACCAACCTCAGCAACTTAGTGAGGCCCTTAGCAACATAGTGAGACCCTGTTTCAGAAAAAAAGGCGGGGGGGCTGGGTGTGTAGCTCAGAGGTACAAAGCCCCTGGGTTTAATTCATGGCACAGAACAAACAAACAAGAAAACTCAGTAGAGGTAACTGTAGTCTAGATTAACTGGAACTAACAGGTATTTACAGAACATCTCATCCAACAGCTGCCAAATACATATACATCTCATTAGCACGTGGAACATTCTTCAGGATCGATCATGTAACAGGTATATCTATCAGCATTCTCCACAGCTATAATCTAAAGACTTGACCACATAACTTAAAGGAAGGAAGATTTATTAGCTCATTGTTTTCCTTGGAGATATTGGGGTTCAGTCCATGTGAGGCCGGGGACCGCAGATCTCAGGGTATGGCAGTGGGAACCAGAGAAAGTGACAGCACATGGGCTGTGCTCTTCACATCATGGAGATGGGAAGCAAGAAAGAGAGAGCAGGGGGAAGAGGAATCATATATAATCTCTAAGACTGCACCCCCAGGGATCCACCCTTTCCAGCCACACCCCACCAGCCCATGATACACCATTGTAATGGATTTATCCACTGCTGGGAGTACAACCCTCAAGACTCAATTACATCAACGCCTCACACCAATTTATGAGCCCTTTAAGGGGTTATTCTAAATTTAACCATTACAACAGGCCACAAAATAAGTTTCAACAAATTTTAAAGAATCAAAATCATATCAAATATCTCTTTCAACACAATGCAATAAAAATAGAAACCAGCCGGGCATGGTGGTGCACGCTTGTAATCCCAGTACTTTGGGAGGCGGAGACCGGAGGATCCGGGTTCGCGGCCAGCCTCAGCTCTCTCACTATCTCTCTCCCTCTCTCTCTCTCTCTCTCTCTCTCTCTCTCTCTCTCTCTCCTTACGGAGGCCCTCCACAACTTCGTGAGACCCGGTTTCAAAATAAAGTATAAAAAATAGGGCCGGGGGCGTAGCGTGGAGGTAGAACGCCCCTGCGTTCAATCTCCGGTACCGCAAAAAAAAAAAAAAATAGAAACCAATAACAAGAATAAAAATTGGAAACTAGACAAATACATTGAAATTAAACAACTTACTCTTAAACCAATGAATCGATAAAGAAATCAAGAAGTAAACTAAAAGGTTTTTGAAACAAATAATAATGGAGACACAGCAAAAGCGCTACTAAAAGGAAAGCTTATAGCAATCAACATTTTCACTAGAAAAGCAAAAAGATTGCAAAGAAATAATCTATCATGAAAGTCAGCTAAGACAAACTAGAAAAACAAGAATAAAGCAATCCAAGGTTCACAGAAAGAAAGAGATAAGGAAGATCAGAGCAAAATTAAAGGAGGCCAACGAAACAATGTTAAAGATAAGTAAAATGAAGAGCTGGTTCTTTGAGAAGTGTCTCAGTGAGCATTCTCACCGCTGTGACTCAATCAGCTGACACGCAAAACTTAGAAGAAGAAAGGCTTGTTTGCTCGTGGATACATATTTCATGTTATTCAGGCTTCCAAGCAGGAACCAGGGCTGGAGGTCCATAGGGCATTATGGCAGGAAGCAGAAAGCAAGGAGTCAGAGAACAGATGCTGCCTGCAGCTGAGCAAACCCTGGAGAAACCCTGTACCTAGCCATGCCCCCCAGAGACCCTTCCCCAACAACCAAATCCTGCCTCCAACATGGCTGCCTTGTCTATTATATGAGGTATGAGGGGCATTTTATTTATATATTTTTTATATTTTACTTTTAAAATTTTTACTTTTATTTTGTGGATATCCCGGATACCTAAACCAAACATGGACACAACAACAACAAAAAGAAAAGGATACAACAATACCCTTGAGGAAAATAGATACAAAAGTCCTCAAGACTATATTAGCAAACAGAATCCAACAGCCTATGTGATGGTTGGGATGTCAACTTGACTAAATTATGCAACACTTAAGATGATGTGGCTTTGGGTGTGTTGATGAGATGATTGATTTATGTAATGGCAGACTGAAGGGGAAGTCCTGCCCTGAATGTAGGCAGCATGGTTCTGAGAGGTGCAGGACCTGGATCAAAAGAAGAGAAAGCCACAGGAAGGCACGTGTGGTTCTTACTAAAGAAAGCACATCTGCTCTTATCTGCAATATTGGTTTTTAGCTCTTCGAACTGGACCTTCACCATCGTTTCTCCAGAGAGTTTCCTGGCCTTTCCATCTTGGACTGGGACTGAATTAGTGGTTGCTATGATTCTGAGATTCCAGCTCTTGGACCACTCAACCAGCTGCTGGTTCTCCTCTGGTGGTCTGCATGCAGTCGGCCACTTGGGACTACACTGCTTTGAACTGTAAGCTGACTTGATAAATCCTCTTTTACCATATACGTGTTCTGTGAGTTCTGTTACTCTAGTGAACCCTGGCCAATACAGCATGTTAAAACATGTATTCACCATGATCATGAGGAATTCATCTAAGGGATATAAACATGGTTCTCCATATGAAAATCATAAACATGATATACTTCATCAACAAAATAAAGGACAAAATCCATATGATCATCTCCATGATACAGAAAAGACCTGTGATGTAATTCAATGTTCATGACAAAAATGCTGAGCAAATTAGATATGGAAGGAACAAACCTCAATCTAGTGAAGAATGTTTATAATCAGACAACAACTAACATACTGAATGGGGAAAAGTTGAAATCTTTCTCTCTAAAATTTGGAAAAAGACAAGGATGCCCACTTTCATTCAACATAATATTAGAAGTCCTAGCCAGTGCAATCAGGCAAGAGAAAGAAATAAAGGGCATCCAAATTGAAAAAGAGGAATTCAAATTTTCACTCTTTGAAGATGACATGTTCTTCTATATAGAAAACCCCAAATATACCACAAAAAACTATTAGAACTAATAAATGAGTTCAGCAATGTTGCAGGATACAAAATCAACATGAAAAAATCAGTAGCACTGGTATACACCAATAATGATTTAACTGAAATAGAAATCAATAAATCAGTCCTACTTATAGTAGCTACAAAAAAGTACCTAAGAATAAATTTAACTGAAAGGGTGAAAGATCTCTACGATAATAACTGAAAAACACTGATGAAAAAAATTGATGATGCAAAACAAACAAACAAAACAAAGGAGAGCCATCCTAGGCCCATGGATTGGAAGATTAAATACTGTTTAAATGTCTAAATTACCCAAAGCAATGTACAGATTAAATGCAATCTCTGTTAAAATGCCAAGAAAATTCTTCACAGAACTAGAAAAAATAATCCTAAAATTTGCATAGAACCATTAAAAAAAAGAAAACAAAAACCAAAAAGAAACAAGCACTGAGTAGCCAAAGCAATCTTGAGGAAAAAGAACAAAACAGGAAACATTATAGTACCTGACTTAAAAAATTCTACAAAGCTATGGTAATCAATCCAGCATGATTTTGGCATAAAATAGACCCAAAGACCAATGTACAGAGTAGAGAACTTAGAAGTAAATCTATACATCTATAGCCAACTAATTAACTAATTTCCAATAAAGGTGCTAAGAACATGAACTGATGAATGGACAAGGTTTTTTTTTTTTTAGTATTGGGGATTGAACCCAGGGACATTCTACCTCTGAGCTACACCCTCAGTCACATTTTACTTTTTTTTTAACAGGGTCTTGATAAGTTGCTGAAAGTTTCACGTAGCTGCTGAGACTAATCTCAAACCTGCGATCCTCCTGCCTCAGGCCCCCAAATACTAGGATATATAGGTGTATGCCACCATGCCCAACTGGAGAGTCTTTTGAATAAATGGTGATGGGAGAATTGAATATCCACATGCAGAAGAATGAAACTAGATTCGTGTCTCTCACCAGTTACAAAATTCAGCTCAAAATTACTAAACACTTAAATATAAGACTTAAAACTATGAAACTATTAGAGGAAAACACAGAAGAAATACTTCAGGACATTGGAGTGAGCAAGAAATTTTTGGACAAGATCCAAAAAAAAAAGGCAAATTAGATTACATCAAATAAAAAAAGCTTCTTCACAGTAAGCAGTCATCATACTAAAGAGATAACTTATAGAATGGGAAAGTATTTACAAATTATTTATATGGCAAATGGTTATTATCCAGAACATGCTGAGGAACTCAGATAACTTAATCACAAACAAACCGATAACCCAATTTAAAACATGGGCAATGGACCTAAACAAACTCAAATGAAGAAACACAAGTGCCTGACAGGTATAAGAACACGTGTTCAATATCGTTAATCACCATGGGAATGCAAATCAAACCGCAATGTGTCATCACTTCATTCCAGTAACAATGGCTACTATAAAAATGATAGCTGGGTTTCATTGTGAGCCCCTGTAGTTCCAGCTACTCAAGAGACTCAGGCAGAAGGATAACTTGAGCCTAGGAGTTTGAGACCAGCCTAGTCAACATAGCGATACCCCATCTCAGAAAAAACAAATCAATAAAAAAACACAAAACATCCCAGTACTTGGGAGGCTGAGACAAGAGGAGTTTGAGGCCAGCCTCAACAATGTAGAGAGACTCTCAGCAACCTAGCAAGACCTAGTTTCACAACAAACAATAAAAAGTGCTGGGGTGTAGCTTGGAGGTAGAATGCTGGTTCAATCCCCAGTACAAGAAAAACAAAAACAAAACAAAAAAAAAAAACCTACAAATCATAAGTGCTGAGGAGGATGTAGAGAAAAGAGACTGCTGCACAAGGTTGGTGGGAATGTAAATTAGTGTACACATTAGGGAAGACAGGATGAAGGTTCCTCAAAAAATTAAAAATAGAACTGCCTCATGATCCAGCAATTCCAAAAGCAATGAAATCAGTATGTCAAAGAGATTTCTGCACTTCCGTATTTATTACAGCTCTATTCCTAATAGCCAAGAAACAAAAACAATTTAAGTGTCCATAAACCTGTGAATAGATAAATAAAACATGATACCTATACACAATGAAATACTATTTAGCCATAAAAAGAATGAAATCCTGCCATTTGCACAACATGGATGAAACTGACAATCTAAATTATGTTAAGTGAAATAAACATAAAGTAATGCATGTTTTCATTCATGTCTGAAATACAAAAATATAGATCTCAGAGCAGTTGAGAGTGAAATGGTACTAGGCAGAGGCAGGGGGAAGTAGTGAGAAGGGATGGAGAGAAGTTGATCAATGAGTGCTAAATTATAGTTAGGAGTAAAAAGATCTTGTGTGCTACTGCATAGCAGGGAGACTGTAAACAATAATTATGTACTGTATGTTTCTTGTATGTGGGGGGGGTACTGGGGATTGAACCCAGAGGGCTTCTACGTCTGAGCTACATTCCCAGCCCTTTTTTAATTTGTTTTTATATTTTTTGTTTTAAAACAGGGTCTTACTAGGTTGATGAGAGTCTCACTATTTACTGAGGCTGTCCTCGATTCTCCTTGGGAGGAGAATCACAGGTTCTCCTTCCTGTGATTCTCAGCCTCCCAAGTACTGGGATTACAGGCATGTGCCACCAAGCCCAGCTATGTACTGTATATTTCAAAAAGCTAGAAGAAAGGATTTTTAATGCTTTCCCCACAAAGAAATGATAAATGTTTGAGAAGATAAATATGTTTAATCTAATCTATATATTACACAATGTACATGTTTTTTGAAACATTTCATGGTACCCTATTAATCTACACTATTTTTATTGTAATTATTAACAGATATATATATATATATATATATATATATATATATATGTATATATATGTATATATTTTGTGGTACCGGGGATTGAACCCAGGGACATTCTACCTCCAAGCTACACCCCAACCCTATTTTTTATTCTTTATTTTGAAACAGGGTCTCACTAAGTTGTGGAGGGCCTCACTAAGTAACTGAGGCTGGCCGCAAACATGGATCCTCCAGTCTCAGCCTCCCAAGTACTGGGATTACAAGCGTGTGTTACCACGCCAGCTTTTAATTATTAACAGATATTAATTGCACAAACTTGAGGGATTCACTGTGATATTTCCATATATGCACACCTGTGTGTTCATCATTTTCATCCACCCTTCTTCTATCCTCTTAGTTTTATGTTTCATGTATCAGTTAACATAAATTTAATTTAAATGAAAAAATATTCTTCTCATATGCCAGCCATTATTAAGAAACGAAAGAACGAAATTATGTCAATATGCCAGCCATTATTAAGAAACTAAAGAAGAACGAAATTATGTCAATATGCAGGAAATGGATGCAACTGAAGAACATCATTCTAAGTGAGATAAGCCAGATTCAGAAGTCAAGAGTCATGTGTTTTCCCTCACTATGGGAACTAGCGGGGAAAAAAGGAAAGAAAAATCATCTCATGGAAATAGAGGAGACCAGCAGAGTAGACGAAAGGAATTGGGGGAGGGAGGAGAGGAGCCTAAGGGGGGAGTATGGGGAATGAATCAGACCCAATGATGTTATATATGCATATAAATATAGCACAATGAATCCCACTATTATGTATAATTACTATGCACCAATTAAAACTTATAAAAATAAAAAAGATGTTGCATATTATTATGTTAAATCATCCTATTATATTAGCTCTATGGAAGAGGTATTATTATCACCTTAATTTTTAAGTCAAGGAAGTGAGGTTCATCAATTTTTGCCTAAGTTTCTAGAGCTTGTAAATAGAAGGACTGGAACTCAAATCTGAGAAGAAATCCACTTCTGACTAGGAATTAGAAAGCAACAGCAAATTATTGTTCCTATTGAACTATAGGATGGTGGGGGGTATCACAAAAGCAACATATTTGTAAAAACTGATCAGAAATATGTGGAAGGTGAGGAACATAGAAGAATTAAGTCCAGAGTGGAGAGAGCCCTCCTGGGTACTCTCTTCCTTAAGAGGTGCCCTTTGGGTCATGGTACCTGCTAAGCAGAAGGCTTTCAGTAGGGAGAGATACTTTTCTCAGGAAAAGAAACCCAGTGGAAGTTGTTTTTTGTTTTTGTTTTTGTTTTTGTTTTTACGGCCACGTGGACTAGCATGAGGGAGTCGCGTCTGGGGGTGCCCCAAATGCTAGGCTGATTTCCCCACAGGACCTCATGAGTTGTGCATTGCCTTGGGAAGGTGGGACAGGACTGAAAATCCAGAGAAAAATCCCATGCAGCTCTGCAGTACCTAGAAGTCAAAGCAGTGCATGGGCATGCGTCTTAAATGTTTTTATACTTTTATTAATGCATTGTAATTCTCCATTATAATGAGGTTAAAAGTGGTGCAAACATACATGTATTTCCTTCCCCATCCCACCTGGCTCCCCTCACTCTTCCCTCTTCATCTATGTGAGTGAGGTTGGTAGTGACACCTTCTTTTATGGACAGAGCATTATTGAACTGAGTTTTTAAAAATGCCAGTTCTAATGTCTCTATCACTATCCATTGTGTAATAACAATCTACTTTTCACCTGTTCACATGAGTTCTGATTTTTAGTGATCACAAGTACTGCCACTATGAACTTTTAAGTTATTGGATGTTCTGTGGCTCCATCTATGCTGAGGATAAACCCAGGTGTGAAATTCCTGGGTCATGGATATGCATATTCTGCCGAATAAGAAGGACCAATTTTTAAAGCTTTAAAAACTTTGCTGTAGATTATCTGCTCTAACTGGAGTGCAAGTACGTTGCAACTATAAAACAAATCTCACTTTCATATATCTATATCTACATTTCTCCTTGTCTTTATATATCTATGAGAAGATGAAGAAAAAAGAGGAGCTCATATAGAGAAAAAAAAGGAGATAAAGAGATCGGAAAGAAGACAAAGAGAAAGAAAGAAAGAGAGATCTCTGACCACAGATAAAATGCTGACTAGAAAAACAGAATAGGTGGAGAGATGGAGATTTTGAAATATATCAATGTATACTTATATACAGTTTTTTTTTCCTGATCAGAGCAGGAAAACTTATTTCTGGAAAGATACTTTTGTCTGTAAGGTTTGTTTGTGTGTGTATTTTTTTATTCTTAAATTAGTTGGTTATTTTGATGGGTTGAACGTGTTCTTTTAAGTGTGTTGACAGCCAAAGAATATGCATCTGAAATAAAAATTCCTTATTTCAAATATTAGAAGTAAACAAGAAGTCAGTGTCTCTCCAAGACAGGAGGAGAGGAGAACAAGAAAAGTAGAGAAGGAAAGATATACCATATATGAAGAAGAAAAGAGTTTTACAGAATGGCAGGTAAGGATGAGGGCAGGGTATGCAGCGCATGTCCAGTGGTGGAGCCTGAAACCCCAACTTACAGCCTCCTCCTCCTCAACATGGTTTGCTTTATGATGCATGGACCAAAAGAATCTACTTTCAGTCCCTCTCCAATTTAGACTATCTAGTCTAAAGCAGCTCATATGCGATCCTAGAAGGCTATTTTTTCTAAGCTTTCACTTTACATATGAGAAAGAGTGGAGGCCCACAAAAGGAACCTGACTTGAAGAGAGGCCACAGATAGGATTTTTTATTTTATTTTTTTATTATTTCCTCTCTGTTCCTTTGGGCAGTATTCCTTACCACTGGGATAGCTACATAAGGAGTTGCTGTCTCTATTAATTCCCTATTGCCCTACATTATTTTTTGCATTTCACAATAAACATAGTACATTCTTTTTTGTGTGTGCTTTTATTGGTGCATTACAGTCTCATATCACAATGAAATTCAAGTTGACCATAATATACATGCACAATTTAACCTTGTTTTCTCTTCTCCTGGTCCTATGTAACATGTATTCTTCAACAACAGAGCAGAGCCATATGGTCTAGATGGTTTTATTAGGAGAACTTACCTGGGCAAAAAAACATTCAAATAGAATTATAAAACCTAAAGATGCAAATAGATTTGAAAATTCATAGAGTCTTCCATGTTAGAGATGAGAAAATGGAGTTCAGGGAGTTCATACACCTTGGCCAAATTCACAAAGATGATGAGAGATTAACATCTAGGGTAACAATCTAAGTCACTTTACTCCCAAGAAATTTGGTATAAATCTGAGTCTCTGGTATGAATTAAGGACTGTTCCGATGCCGTAGAGGAAATATGGGTCTTGGCTTCCATTCTCTAAGAGCTTAGTAAAGGTGAGCCATATACCCTACATGTAACATTTTTACTGGAAGTGCTAGTGACCTTGGTAAGCTGTAAATATGAGAAGAACATTCTGTGTGTGTGTGTGTGTGTGTGTGTGTGTGTGTGTGTGTTAGCTGCAATAGAAAGATAAGTTTGGGGATAGCGGCATATCCACTGCATGCCAGACATGCAAAATAAACACAGCGGATGCCGCGGTGACTGAGACATACTGTTTTGACACCACATGCTTTACTATCTCGTGGGGAGAACAACAAAACATTTTGAAAGAGAAGCAGAAACCAGAGACAGTGAGAAAAGCAGGAAGTTAGTGATTAAGGAGGACTAGCTAAGCAAACAGAAAGCAATAACCACTGGGCTTATTAGGGGTAGAGCAAGGGGCAAAAATAAGATGGTTTTAGAAAAAAGAAAAAAAATTCTCCAGCACATTAAGAGGTGCCACAGATGGATGAGGAAGGACTGACCACGAACAGCCCCTTTTTCCATTGCTCCTGGATTCCATGTTAATATGCTGTGGGCACACATAGATAAAGTGGTCTCTTTTTCACGCCCTTCTCTGCTCTGTGGGCTCCATTTCTAGTCACACTCTTGGCTGGTTAATTCTCTCCTCTCTTGAGATCAGAGATTAGATACAGCCTGGATTTATTGCTGGAAGACATAAAAAAGAACTATTCCTATCAAGGATTCAAATGATTAAAGACCCCACCACAGAAATGCTTTTAACTTTCCATCTTGTAGAATTCCACTTGCCTTCTGATACTAGGGCTGCTGCTTCCCCAGGGCTCTGAATGCTGGGGAGCAAAGACAGAAAGTTAGGGACGGAGGCAGCAGAGAGATAAAGAATGATCAGGAGAAAGACATGGATGGCCTTGGAAGTGGAGTGGGAAGAGGCTGTTGGAGAGAAAGGGCAAAGAAAGGGACAGAAAATAAGGAGGCGACACACCAGTGTCAAGGAAGAGGCACTGCCTCTAGTCACTTTGGACTGAAGTTGGAAGGACTGAACCAATCAGACAGGGGAGGGATCCCAAAGATGGGAGAGAAAATGGTGTTCAATATCTTCCCTAAACCCTCCTTGTACCATGTACATTGGTTTTTATTTTTATATCTAAGAATTCACTCCTTACATTATAGAGTCCTGGAATTGGAAAGCATAAACCAGCCATTTCTAAACAGCATTTATGTCTCTAAAGAGCAGATGGTGCATGCGGCAATCTGGTGGCTTGTTTGGCCATCGCATTTTGCACACACATCAGGAATTCAAGCTTCTCTTGAAAACATTAGAAGACCACAGAATGCTTGACTCTTTGGCCCACGCATATTGGGAAAAATTAGTTGAAGCCAAGTGCTAACCATCCCCCTTTGGGCAGAGCATGATTCTCCTCTGGTTCTCCTGGCCCCGACCTGGTCTCTGGACTGGATGCTTTGCCCCTTGCAGGCTTCTGAGTAGGTATTTAGGATTTGATCCCAGCCCTCTACCTCCCATCTCCCCACTGCACACCAAAGCCCACATGCACATTGCAAGCTTTAGAAAATCGAGGAGTTTCTGGATGAGCCAAAGCAGAGAGTTGTGGCTTGCTTTCTTCCGTCCTCATGTCAAGTGCAAGGCTGAGGTGAGGGCTTTCTAGAAAGTGGTGCTCTTGTCACCACTCGGTCTGTCGTGCCATCCACAAACCTGAGTTTTCACCCATTTTGCATCCTTGGCCTCAGTTTTGAGGTTTCAAAATGCTCTGAGTTAGGAGGGGCCTTCCAGTTCGCCTAGGCAGCTCCTCATCTTTCACAGGTAGATCAGGGTCCCAAATGTGCACTTCACTGTTCATGAATGAGAGGAGCAATGTCAGAGTCCAGATCTCCTCCCTCCTAACCCTACGCTACAGCTGAACACAAACTCCAGCCCCAGGAACCTGAGGGTTTGTATTGAATTTCACTTCCTCATTGCACAGCTTCCCAGATCTCAGACACACACGCACTTCCGCAGCCTCTGGAACTTGTCTCCTCTGGTTTGCAAGTTCATGCCTGTGCCTTTGCTGGCTTTTTGTTTTCCTTTTCTCCCCTTTATTCCCTGATAGCCCTGGGTCCCAGTCCCCATCTGTCTGATAACTCCCCCAACCCCCTCTTCCCTTTTGATTTCATTAGATTTAATTTTACTATGATTTACTTTCAAGGTTTCTAATTTAATCTGATGTGGACATTGACACAGTGTTATGTTCCTTGACCCTTCAGGGTAGCACTTACCATCTGTCCCAAGAATTTAAATGATTCCATTTTTCTTTGTTTTGTTCTGTCCCGTGGTGTTTCTCCCCCTCCCTCTTTTTCTCTCCCTCCGTTTAGGTCTGAGTTTTTCTGCAACCCCCTCTCCTACTTTCTCTGGCATCTTTTCCTCTGAGGCTCTTCTTTCTTCCTCGCTGCCTGCTTTTCTCTGTCTTTATCATCATTTCTTTACTTCTCTGCTGAAGTCACTTATGTTGATGTATTTGTTCTCCCTCAAACTCTTGCTCTCACTCTCTCTCTTATATAGAAAAAAGATCCCTTTATTTTCTCCAAGGGAGATATAGGATAGATTCCAGATATGGGAAGTAGGAGGGCGAGTATCTCAGCCCCCATCCTCGTTCCTCATGGCGGTGGTGGAGTACATGTAGGTGCATGCATCCTACTAAACAGTGGGTGTTCTCTTTGTCTTAGGGACAGACATTGCTTTTTCTCTCTCTCATACATTGGTCCTTAGATGACTTATCCTTTTGGATTCTGTGCTTCTCACTGTACCAACCATGCATGAGATTCAGCAAATTTGCCATGGAGTCCATTGCCTGTCTGGTCATAATGTAACTTTTGATGAACCAGGAACCCATTTCACCTGAAAATCATACAGCCTGAATAGCATAATGGTGAAAGATTAAAAAGAGAAGAAATTGTATCATGAAAAAAAATAAGTTCACAATGCTTTCTGAACCCGAACCACTGAATTACTTTTCTCTATTCTGTCTTCTGGGTTTAGACAAAATAATTTCCACTTTACAGAAAAGAAAAAGGAACATTAGAGAAGTAGGAGAAATAAAAGGACACTGGAGGAAACAGAAGATCAACAACAACAGCAACAAGTACAGTTCTCACCTGACTTTGCTCCAGTGGGACCTAAAGAGTTAAATTAGTGAATAAACGGAATCCAATATATCAAGTTATGGGTTAGGTTATTATTGCCCATCTTCTTTTTGCTTCTTAAGAGTAATAGTGTTTTTCAAAGTCTAAGAGACTGGGATGCCATCATCATTATAGCAGAAGACCAATCCAGAGCTTAGGAAGGGGATTTCTCACATACCAAATTTTATTGTATCCATGGCCATAGCCCTAAAGATAAGGTTAAAGGGAAAGGGGGGTAGTTTCTATGTTTCCAAAGTCCAATTTTCCAGACAATTTATTTAAGAGCCCTTTCAGTACCAGGGGGAGGTTGATAGGGTTATTGAGCAGTTTCTGAATTCAGGGCTCCAAATCCCCCGATGAAACCATATATAAATGGCAGTTTGTAAATGGCCAAATGCTCCCAAGCCCCAGATAGTTGGAGATTAGCTTCCTAAGACACTTCAAAGGATCGTTTGCTGCAAAATGATCACATCCCCTGTCATTTACTTAAAAAAGACAATTTTCCAAGCACACACATTATATTTTCACTCATCATTCAAGATTTTAATATCCTAATATTTGCATAAGAAGAAATTGAGGTTCAGGGAGGTTAATTGATTTGCTGAGGTCAAACAGTGAATAACTGGTGGTATTTTAGTTCAAATCCAGGTCAGCCTGCTCAAAATTTATTTTTTTCCCATAATACCATACTGCCTGTCTTCCCGGAAATGGATGGAGGAATAAAGGTTAAAATATGACCTAATATCTGATTCTTTTATGTTTTTCTTTTATTTTTATTTGTTATGTACTTTCTTTTACTTTTATTTTATTATCTTCATTGAATCATTTTTCTTGTCTCTTCCATAAACAATTCATTGGCAGAGGCTGCAGATCATTCCGTAAATGAATGAATGAATAAGAACATCTTTACTGAGACCACCCATCCCAGAGAAGAAGGACTTGTTCTCCATGGCAACTTCTATTTGGATAATTGCAGGTGGATTGTGGGAGGGATGTGTGGAATGTGTCTTACAGAGAGGATGAAAAAATCTACTTATTAAGTCATCCCTATCCTATCAGGACACCTGCTGGATTGCAGTCAAATTGCCAATGAATAATTAAAAGCTAATTTCCATAAAGTGATTTGCCATCTTTTATTGGTTCCTGAATCACCCTCTGGTGAGCTACTGCAAAGAGGGTTACTGGCTGGTGTTGACTAGTTTGAAGCCACCCATGATGGCCAAGCAGGAGTCCCCAGTGTCTGGAAAAGGGGGTGCAGGTGCAGGACATGGAGATCATGGGTGGTTTCAGGGGGAAAGCAGGCTCTCTGGAGATTACTCATCTGAGAAGAGCAGAGGAAGTATTAGAAAAAGCCCAAAGACATGAGACTGATAGAATAACTACTAGACGTTGAAAGGCACCTTTGAGAGAGCCTGCTTTATGATTTTCAAACAACAGATTTTCTGCAATGCTGAGAAGAAAAGAGAGATTTCTGGCTCAGTTCTTCAGCAACAGTCATTTCTGCAAAAGGTGGAAGAGAACTTAAGTGCATTTAGTTTGGGAGTCTGCTCCAGTTACTCTGGGACCCAGAATCTTATTTTATTTTATTTTTTTTTAAACAAAAGCTCATTCAAAATCCATTTAATTTAGACAGATACAATAGAGGCTTATTTAGCCAAGCAAGATATGTGGCTTTTTAATTTTTTTTCTTTGAGGACAATTTGTATTTATCAAAAATTTACACGTGCATTTTCTTTGATAAAAGTTTGTCTTCTAGTATTTTAGCCTTTAGCGAAGCTCACACCTGCACAAAATGTTGTGCAACCTTTGCCTTATTGCTTATAATATCAAGAAGGAAAAAGAGCTTATTAATAGAAGAAGGTCAAATACATTGCTGTACAATTGTTTAAACAAATGAGCAAACTTTTTATGACCTAACATCAGAAGATACCCAATATAAATTGCTATTCAATAAAAGTTCCACATTTTAATATGATATAAATTATATTTAAAACTTTCTCAAACACAACTATTAGGCATAATTACCTATAGAATGGAATGTAAGCTTAAAGTAACTTTTGTACTAAAGCATATAGCTCTCACATTTATGGATTTAAATTTAATTATTTTTAAATTTTTGAGCAAACATATTTGTATTTTTGTGTATATTGCTTTAATAATTTCATGACTAGATTTTCCACATCAGAGCTAAATTTGTTTCTTTTCCAATTCAATTTTTGCTTTGTAAAGTCTATTATGGTTTCTATTGCACCTCTATTCATTTCAATTATACTTATTTTATAATCATTCCCAGATTTTCTATTATCTCAACTTCATGGAATGATAACACATGCACAAACATTATTATATATTATAGTATATATGCTAATATATTAGTAAAATTTATTATATTATATAAGCTAATATATATTAGTAATTATACATATACATTTAAACTCTTCCTTAGGAAGGATAGATTTGTAATTGCCTTCTTTGTTTTAGTTAATCTTCATAAAAATATATTTGCTACTCATGGAAGATCGTGTTCCTTGATTATAGAAGTGAATTTGACTATTTGGAGAATCAAAGTGCCAACCAGGTATTTTTTGTAATCTTAATTTCTTGGATGTGAACTCAGACTTCATACCCACATATGATACAGAGATACAGATCTGATTTTTTTAGCACTCCCAGGCGATTTCCTCTGCATTTTGAAAGGTCTAAAAAATGTCTTCCTGATTTCTGGGACTGTGATAGAGTCTTCTTAATCCCCTTTCAACAATGATGAGACCCGTGCAGGCTCCATTGCTCTGTAATGTCTCAGCGCCACCTCTCCACCATTTTTTGGACCTTCACAAAGTGGGTTATCTCTCCTTTGGCTGATGGACATAAGCCCTGATTTCTAGCAGTTAGAACGTGCATCTGTGTATGTAATCTCCCCCACAGTGAAGTGGCTTGGCTTGCTTTCTATATTAGTTTTAAATTATTTCTTCTCTGCTAAGCATTTAGACATATTCTTGTTATGCTTTTTTTCCTAGTACATCTATATTTTTGCAGTGGAAAGAAAAATCTATCCATCCTGTTGTCAGTGTGTCTCTATTATTTCTACAATAGTGGAATAATTTAAAAATTGGAAGTAAATATCAACGACTCATTAATCACCTCCTAGCTCCCTGAAGTTCATTCCTGGAATCCTCCAGTTCCAAGTAAAAAATAAATAATAGCTAATAATAAAATAATGTCTTACTAAGAGTCAGGAACTTTTTTAAGTAACTTGTTTGTATTTATTTAATTTTCACAATCCTGTGTACTTATACTGCTGATAAGGAAACTGTGTCACAAAATGTTTAAGAAACTTATTCATGATCAAGCAGTATGTAAGAAGCAGAACTGTAATTTGTTTTATTCATTTATTTATTTATTTTTAAATTTGGTGCACCGCAATTATACATTATATTGGGGTATACAGTGATAGAAACATACATGCACACAACTCTTGGAGCACTCCCGTTTGAGTCCCACCCTTTTTCTCCCCCTTCCCATACATGTCTTTGAGATTGGAATTGTAATTTTGTATACACATGCAGCATTATTTCAACTGTTACACTCTTTACATCTTCATCATCCCTCCCCCCTTCCTTTAACCTCCTCAATCACTCCATTGGACTCTCTGCTCTTCTACTTGATGTTACCCTTATTTCTGAATTTCTCTCTAGCTTCTACATATAAGAGAAAAACATATATTTATTCATTTTTGGGGAATGGCTAATCTCGGTTATATAATATTCTCCAGTTCTATTTTCCTGAAAATGACATGATTTTGTTCTTCTTTATGGCTGAGTAAAAATCCATTGTGTGTATATACCATAGTTTTGTGATCCATTCATCTGCTGATGAACACCTAGGTTGGTTCCATAATTTGACTACTGTAGATTGTGCTGCTATGAACTCAGATAGCAGGACTGTATTTTGAACACCAGAAGCCTGAGTTCTTAACTGCTTTGCTAGCCTGTCCCTCAAGCACATTCAAAATAATTGTTGCAGTCTACCCTGTCTCCCATCCTTATTGACATGTATAAGGAGGCATGGAAATTCACCAGCAGATGTTGTGCAACTCTCGAGACCTAAGCAATCAATGTCGATGAGCACCAAAGACAGAAGCATTTGGAACTTTACATTGTGTCTGGAGCCCAAGCAGAAACATCTTATGACTTGAGTTTGGGTCCCATTGATCCAACTTTGAACAACTGAAGGCTCTTGTGAACACACCCTCCCCATCAGGCAAGTAGTAAATTAGGTAGGTGGGTGGGTGGGTAGGTGGATAAAGATAGTATAAAGGAAACCGGGAGACTGATAAAAGTAAAATATTTGATGGGGCTGCATATGTATTTGTGTCTATTTTCTGTCTTAAGAAATGTTGCAGAAAACTGTGAAAGAACTAAAAAAGATTATTGGACATCCATTAATTATACTTATCTGGTTTACTTCTAGTTTTCATTGTCTTTGAGTCATTTTATAACTATTTAAGTTGTAGAAGAATGGTAATAATGCAAATGATTCTTATTTATTAAAGTATAAATTTTGCCCAGTAGAGATGTTGATTATTAACCTGTGGATGTCATCATTCATAGGTATACCCAATCTGAGATTGCTAGAGGACATCATTCTTTTTTATTTATTTATTTATTTTTTGCAGTACTGGGAATTGAACCCAGGGGCATTCTACCTCCGAGCTCCCCCCCCCGCCTTATTTTTTATTTTTTTGTTTTGAAACAGGGTCTCACTAAGTTGCAGAGGACCTCACTAAGTAACTGAGGCTGGCCTTGAACCTGCGATCCTCCTGTCTCAGCCTCCCAAGTACCGAGATTACAAGCATGCGCTACCACGCCTGGCTAGAGGACATCATTCTGATAAGAGAACCTTAAAATTGTGGCCTGTTGCTTCTTGCTGCCAGGATCTCTGGATCTGCTTTAGTTTCTGTCATTTTTCAAACTGATTTTCATGGCTTTTTATTACTTTTCTAAAAAGCTATCCAGAACCAATTTCTCCTGATTTTAACAAAAAAAAAATCATAACTTATACATTTGACTAAAGTTAGCCATCATATACTGTGTGTTTGCGTTTATTTTTGCACAGTTAATTTATAGTTTTCTGTCTCCTGTTCACAGACTGCTAGGAACCAGCACTTTAAGCCCAATGGAATGGCTAAATAGGAGGAAAAAATATAATATCAATCATGAACAAATATAGGGTGAGGCTGGCATTCATTCCCAGAGGTGGGAATGTAAAATTGGGCATGATTTTGCTCTATGACTCAGACATCTCCTTCCTAGGGAGATTGCAGAGACATTTTCATATACATGTCGGTCAAAGGAATGTATAAAAATATGTATTTTGGTGCTATTTGTCTTGATAGGAGCAATGACCTTGATGGCTATTACTATGAAAATGGAGAAATAAATTCTTTGTATAAATAATGTAGGCTACTATGAAATGGTTAGAGACATAACAACATAACTTGATCATAAAAATTGATTAATACAATGAATTATTTTAGACCAATATAATCATATAAATTATAAGCATAATAATACACAGCAAAGCATGATGTATTTCATAAGGATGCATATAAATTTCAGATGCCTGTGAGAGAGTGAAGAGACATGGGAAATGGATATAGACACAAAATAAAGTAAGAGAAGGACACTGCAGATCAAAGATTGCTATGTGCTTTGAAGTAGGGAGTAGACTCAAAGTCCAGAAAAAAAAATGGGGGGAAATTGGAAAAAAAAACAAATCAATATGTCTGGGTCCTAATCTATATTATTATCAGACTAATATTAGTAACTAATTGATAATCAATAACTTCATTATTTAATTAAATCATATTAATATTAATTGTTGTTTATCAATAGTTTAGATGCTCAGGTTCATTAACTAACAAGAATTTGTTTTTACCAGTGCCCATGTTTCTTTTTCTCAGAGCAATTATTTAGTTCTTGAGTGCACAAATCGAGTCTGAAGTTCTGAAAGGAAGAAAAATGTATTTAGATAATGTGAGTGAAATGTGGAATCTGCAGCCAGGCGTCGTGGCACACGTCTGTAATCCCAGTACTTAAGAGCATGAGACAGGAAGATCGCAGGTTCAAGATCAGGCTCCGCAACTTAGGGAGACCCCCCCAGCAACCTAGAGACCCTGTTTCCAAATAAAAAAAAATAAAAAAGGCTGGGGGTGTAGGTTGGAGGTTGAATGCCCCTGTCTTCAATCCACAGTACCTTACTCCCCCCCCCAAAAAAATGGAATTTGCTACTAAGGTTCTTTCCTTTTAAGTTTTGGGGTTTGAATCAAAATGACTCTTTTGTAGTTACAAAATTTCTGTATTGAATGCTGCCGCTTCAACCGACACTCTGCTTCTCCAAAGCTGGTGAGACCTTGAGAAGTCTGGGTTCTCTGGCTGCAGTTTCCCAGGGTCCCCCAGAGCCTCTGACTTCCCTCATGCCTATGTGAATGCTCCCTCTGCTGGAGCTCGAAGCAGTGACCCAAACACTTACACATCATGGTGTTCGGAGACATGTCCCTCCCGCCCCCTGAGCCTTTGTTAGCTGCTCAGCTCCCTCAAAATACAGCTCCATCATAAAGAAGCGGCTTCCTGGCCATGTTGATCTGCCTGGGGAAGGCACAGGAGTGTCACATCAGAGCGCGGAGATTTCTGTAATCGTATGCTAGAATGTCCACAGAGAAAGGAATCTGACTCTATGGATTAAGTAGGATGTGCAGAATAAGTTCTCCAAAACCAACTCAAGCTTCATGGCTAGCAACTGTTCCTAAAAAGTGAGAAACCATTCTGTATGAGACCAATGGAGTGAGAAATGGTCAAAGGTAATGAGATTCGAATGGGATGTAATTTGTCCACCTTGTTTAACCAGCAGAAAACCTGAAAAAGGGCTAAATGTTTTTTTTCTAGATCAAACGATTGCTAAAGAAACAGAATGAAGCTATAACTAGTTTAGTAAAAGGTAAGACTTTGGTAGTACCCTACACAAACCTTTGGATAATGAGTTTGTTTACAGTGCTATATAAGCTTAAGGACATTTATTAATAATTGATAGAATAATTAGCAATAGCATTAGAAAAAAACACTCGAATCAACTCATTATCATTCATTCAGAATTACATTATGATCAGAAGGAGGACATCATTTTAAAGAGTGACTTACAAGTAAAATATTTATTTAGGGCTCCTCCAGCCTCACTGTATGCTATTTTGCTGAGAATAAGCAAAGGTGAAGTTGAACAACAACAAAACACGCTCTCTCTTCCATGCTTCACATCCCATAATTAGATATTACTGAATTTTTAGGTAGCACTGATCAAAAGCCTAGAGAGGGAGAAATAATCTTCTCTTGCCAATACAGAGTATTGTTAGGACTTTTATGTACCAAAGTATCCTAAATCTGTCTTCATGTAAAATAGCACAATCCAATAAATGAAATGATGGAATTCTTCTATAAAGGTATGTATTCAATATGTAGACAATAGCTACTGGCTGTTGGACACTAGAAATACAACTAGCATGACTGATATGTTTTTATTTTAGTTTTTATTAATTGAGATTTAAATAGCCACTTGCGTCTGGCTACTGTATTGGGCAGCACGTCTTGAAATGACTGAGCTCTCCCCTTGGGTGTGCTGCCTCCCAGGAGGCTAAGAGGGGAGATAAGCGCATGTTCTGGGGCTTGACCTTACAAGAGGACAAGGCTCTGGAGATGTGCTTTATCTCTGCTGGCACAGGCCTTCCTTAAGTGATATCTGTCCTTATCGCCACTTACAAAGTCACCTTACCCTTGGATTAAGAAGAGATTATGGGACCCAAATTCTTAGCCCACCAATGTCAACAGAATCCATTCCATTCTTTCTCACATGATAAAACATAACAAAGAACTTGAATTCCCTCACCCTTGCAACTGTCTCATGTCTCGGGCATTTCTGTTTGAAAGAAGAGAGAAAAGAACACACATGCTCCTACTACAAAGTATTCAGAAATGGTAAAATTTTACCTTCGAAGCCCATTTTTTTAAATATAAGCATTAATCTTCTTGGGAATCATTTTGAAATGTAAGAATGTTAACTAACAGAATGAACATGTAGTAAAAGGATTCATTGAAACCTTACCAGTAATTAGTTTATCAGCTTAGCTAGCCTTATGGGAATGGGATATGGACTAGTGAACTGCTCCAACTACCTCTGACACTTTCAAACTGTTAGTGGAAAAAAGAACTTGCTGAGTTGAAAGCTTTCCTTTTGCAAATGGTGAATCTGTAGCACAGAGAAAGATGAATAACTCATTCAAAAGCAGTTGTGGCTA
This sequence comes from Glis glis, assembly GCA_004027185.1. NCBI lineage: Eukaryota > Metazoa > Chordata > Mammalia > Rodentia > Gliridae > Glis > Glis glis. Next base: position 26,180 of record PVJS01021844.1, read on the forward strand.
CTTATGGATATGAAAAGCAGGTTCCCTAATTTCTAGTTTAATCCCTTTTCTAAGTTACTTTCTCTCTTTCCAGGGATATCCTTGAAAAAAAAAGGATCAAATCAATTTCATCCAAGTGTCCAAGTTCTCAATTATTAGTGGAATTTGCTAAGAAGGATTCTGAGGCTGCATCTGAACCTAACAGCGCAAATTCCTTAACTCCATAATTAATCGGTGATACCTGTCATGTGTCAGAGAAATGGTAAATGTATAAGACACTTGCCATCTTTTTTTCAAAGGTCTGGATGTGCACTGCTTAATAGGAAAATCCGATCTAGCAAGAACCATAAAAGTTATATTTAAGTAATATATGAGGGGAAGATTCAGTTTTCATCTTCTAGTAATATCTTTTGGGGAGAACAATGAGAAGTAAAATAGTACTTCTCTGGGAAATCCCTGTCTCAGGTCTAACCTTTCCTTGCTATGTGTTTTTGGAAGAGCAAATTTACTTCTCTGAAGTCCAAATTCCTCTTTTTAAAAGTAGCAAAATCGGTGCCTACTTCTCAGATTTTCTGTGAGAATTGCATGAGATCAGTAGATGTAACCCATCCATCAGGGTGTGATAAATAATAGTTATTTAAAAAACTACTTTCTCTTTCTTGTGGGAAGGTCTATACTCAACCACAAGCTCCCTAAGTGGGATTTTTGCATGAAATAATATCATTTTTGTGGTTATAATTTCCATTTCTCTGATAATTAATGATGTTGAGCATTTTTTCCTATTTTTTAAATTTTTATTTTTTGACAAATTCTAATTATCTGTAATGTGGAGTACACAATGATATTATATGTATACGTGTAGAATGACTGGATTTATTACCATATACACTTATCAGGTTTTTCCTCCTAATTGCAACTTTCTCCTCTTGACCAATATCTCTTCATCCTCTCATCCCTGGCCACTAACAACCACCATTTTACTCTCTGCTTTTATGAGCTCAATTGTTTTAAATTCCACATATTAGTGAGAACATGTTTTTTTTTTTTTTTCTTTCTGTGCCTAGTTCTTTTACCACAATGTCTTCTAGGCTCATTCATGTTATCACAAATGACAGAACTTTTTTTTTATTTTTGTACTGAGGAGAACCCAGGGGCATTCCACCTCTGAGCTATATCCCCAGTCTATTTTATTTTTTATTTTGAAACAGGGTCTCATCAAGTTAAGGCTGACCTAGAACCTGTAATCCTCCTGTTTCAGCCTCCCAAATATTGGGGTTATAGGAGTACACCACCATGCCCGGCATACTTGTTTTTTTAAAAAGTATGTAATGATAATTTTACACGAAGGTATGGAATAATGTTTAATTATGTGGCCCAAGCTCACAGACCTCTCCACTGTATCCCGTAGTGTTTACTGGGAGGTAAACATACAGAACTGCCAAGGGTCTTTGCTAAATCCTAACCTGCAACAAATAACAAATGCATAGAGTGCTTTTGCAATGTTGGTAACTACTGTGAGGTAAACATGCAGTTCTCTGTGTCCCCTAGTTTCCCCTTTGAAAGGAACTCACAGCACTCACAGTGCTTAGACAGGTGAGGCATCTCCCCGGGCTTCTTCGCCAGTGCGAAGAAGCTCTTTGATAGGGCGTTTCTGCTCCCTTATCATCTCTTAATACTCACTGGACCATCAACTCCATTATTCATATATTTATCATTTCAAAAGCTTTATGAGGCCCTACACCCTGTGCTTAGTGATGGGAACACCATGGGGGTGATTATAGGCAGGGTCCCCAAAGTCCTGAAACTTGAATGCAATGAGAAAGAAAGGGAATGAAATGAGCGTAGGTAACTTGGCCACATCCTCACCTGTGTTCTTGGTCTCTTGGGTTACTGCGGATGACTCCTTTGACTCCCCACAGCTCGAGGGGGATGGACCATAAAACAGCTCTCCCTTATTTTATTTTTTCCACATCGTATAGTCTCTTTTCTCCTCCACTGCCATCTTTTCTATTCCTTTTATATAGAGAATCTTTGCTAGGATTTCTTTATTAAAAAAAAATCCACAGACTTACCTCACCAAGATATTTCCTGTGCTGCAAGGCACTGGCCATCATTATCATGTTGACTGCCTGATCAAAACACAGCCTAATTACAGACATGTTGTGTATGCATCTCTATTTACATCAGATAATCGAAAGTGACTCATTATTCAGATTCGGAGGGACAGGGATGCATTATGGGAGTGATGCTCTGAGTCGATAACCCTGGCAGCGGCGCAGGCTATCTCCAGGGGAGTATTCTGGAGGCGTGCTGGTACTAGACGGGATGAGGAAGAACAGCAGTCCCTTGATGAGGCATCCAAAAAGAAGATAAACTGTGTCTAAGATGAAAACCAGTGGCACCGAAGAAATTGATTTTCACGTAACATCCAAGAAACATTTTCGTTTTTGTATAGAAAGGTTCACCTGTGCTGCGTTTGCAGGCCAACACCATTACAGCTTTATTTAGATGTGTGCGAAGGAACCATCTGTTCCAGCTCACGGGAGGGCCAGGCCCTGCATTGCAGGCGTCCCCCCTCCAGGTCCAATCACAGCAGCTGATGCAAAAGTTTCCTGATGTGATGCTTGACTGAAAGCTAATGACAGGGAACACTTCATTTTTCAAAGTGTGCTTTTTCTCAGGAGCAAGTGTGCTCTGTTGATTGCTTTTCTCCTCCCCACAGCCCATGGAAACAGCATGAAGAGCGCAGGACCTGGGAAACGGGGATGGCTCTCCATCTACCCATTCTTATACTTATTCCTTTATCCATTCAATAAATATATATTGATGCCTGCCAGGAATCAGATAGCTTTTGAGGTACTGTGGATATAGCTGTGAACAAGGCAGATGAGATTTTCAAGGTGTGTAGGTGTGAGGAGAGTAGATGATAATCAAACCCACACAACATTTTTTTTTTTTAGAAAAAGCCATCCTACTGGGTAGATCTGTGCTATAGTAAAAATAAGTTGGGCTGATGGAACAAAGAGAGGCTGGCTGGCTGTCCACTCTTGTGTGCAGTCATGGATGGCCTCTCGTGTAGCCAATTCCCTAATGTCCAGGAGTGAGGAGTCAGTTCTGAATATTTTGGGAAGAAAGTGTACTCCAGGCAAAGATGCCATCCACATCCAGCTTCCTGGAGTCAGAAGGACTTTTTGTATCTGAGTTTCTAAGAGAGGGTCAGTGTGGCTGGAACAGAGTTGGAGAGGGAGAGAAGTGTGTAGGATGGGGACAGAGTGGCAGGCAGGAAGCAGGCCACACGGGACCATGGACATCAGGACACAGGGCTTGAATACTTTTCTATACACGGTGAGTTTGAGCCTGGGAGTGACAAGATCTGATTTAAATGGTGCCAAACATTGTTGGGGGCCACAAAAGACATTTGGTCTAGACACTTGTTGCTTGGTGTTTCCCTCCATATAAATGAGGATCTAATGTCAAACTGCTAACTCCCAAAGGGAAGAGAAGTAACAAAATACAAGTTGGGGCTCCACTACTTGTTTCTGCAAACTGTTCCTGATTTTACCTTCCTTTCTGTCATTCCAGGGTTGGGATAACTTTGCCTCTCATACATGTATGTTATTAGGCTGCTGTCCACTGATAACCGAGCTGCCTGGCTTTCTCCCTCTCTGGAGTATAAATGCCTTGAGGCCTCAGGCCAGCCATGAGATTTTTCTGTGTCCCCAACAATAATTGTAGGTCCTTCACAATAAGGCCCTAACCATGTGTCTTGCATCTTGTTTTTTCCATCTCCTCCACACCTAGCACAGTCTTACCCCTGTCCTACTCTTAGAAGCATGCTGTAGTCATCTGCACGGGGATGTGTGTACGTCCCACCAGCATGTAAACTTTTTAAGGGTGAGTGCTTTTCCTTTATCCCCATAAGCCTGTCTATGATGTTATTCTTGGTCAGAAAGATCCATGCAATAAATATTGTTGAATAAAAGAACTGAAGAAGCTAGGCATGGTGGTGCATGCCTATAATCCTAGTACTTGGGAGGCTGAGACAGAAAGATCACAGGTTCAATGCCAGCCTCTGCAAATTAACAAGAACCTGTTTCCAAATAAAAATTAAAATAGGGCTGGGAGTGTAGCTCAGAGGTAGCAGAGGTAGAAGGCCTCTGGGTTCAATCCCCAGTAACACACACACACACACACACACACACACACACACACACACAAGAAAAAAGGAACTGGGGGGAGGTTAAGTGTATAATAACCTCAGTTTAGTATTGTGACCATCGTAAAAACATACCTTGCAGACTGTTACCTTGAGGGAGGGTAATGGATGGAGGCCCAGCTGTTCTTCTGTGAAACTCATCCCTGCATTCTTGCCTGGGCTGCCCTTCCCATGGCCAGATCCCACACAGTAACTGTGCACAGCAGGGCTATTAAGTGTAGACTGCTTCCTCTTATTTCTATTTTCAGTGGCTTATATTGTGGTTCTGATGCCTCTCTGAGCATATCTCCACTCCCACACCATCTTCTACCACCACATTTTCCCTAATAAAACCTTTGCATTATAAATCACATCTTGGTATCTGCTTCTCGGATGATTTTAGCTAACACTCGATTTAAATTATGTTTAAATCGTTTATTAAAAATATTAATTAAGCTGCTATGGTGAGCATTTTGTGAGCAGCCTGGGGTTCTACTCCAGCAAGATGCAATCAGTAGACTCGGGAAGCTAACTGGGGATAAAGACTCGTAAACAGACTTAAGAGAAATGGAGAATTGCTAAGATCAAGAAGTCAGAGGCTGGGCGTGATGGCACACGCTTGTAATCCCAGTACTTTGGGAGGCAGAGACTGGAGGATCCGGGTTCAAGGCCAGCCTCAGCTCGCTCTCTCTCTCTCTCTCTCTCTCTCTCCCTGTCTCTCTCTCTCTCCCTGTCTCTCTCTCTCTCTCTACCTAGTGAGGCCCTCCGCAACTTCGTGAGACC
>PVJS01021845.1:0-31130 GCA_004027185.1 Glis glis
GATTGAACCCAGGGGCATTCTACCTCCAAGCTACACCCCCGGCCCTATTTTTTATACTTTATTTTGAAACTGGGTCTCACGAAGTTGCGGAGGGGCCTCACTAAGGAGAGAGAGAGAGAGAGAGAGAGAGAGAGAGAGAGACGGGGATAGAGCTGAGGCTGGCCGCGAACCCGGATCCTCCAGTCTCCGCCTCCCAAAGTGCTGGGATTACAAGCATGCGCCACCACGCCCGGCCCTTGACTATATGTATTTTTAAATCCTTTAGTAATACCCAGTATGAATTCAAATCAATAACCTGTGATAGAGTTACTGATAAAATGTAATATGTATTGGTACATATCATGATACATATTGATAAGTAGAAATTGGCTTACATATGTAGATATGTACTATTCCTACATATACAGAGCTGGGGATATAGCTTAGTGTTGGAGTGTTTGCCTAGCATGCACAACATCTGGGGTTCCATCTCCAGTACCGTATACACAAAAAAATCATATGTATACACACAGATACCTACACACACACACACACACACACACACACACACACACATCCATGGACACCCAAACTCATACATATATACATAGGGAGATGAAGGTTAATATTTGAAAATTTAGTCAGGAACATAAGTGCCATACAGAGTGTCACTGACACTGGTTCACAATTGTCTCTCTCTGGCATATATTGGCACTTTCAATGTTTTGAGATCAGTTTGGATAAAAGAGGTAAGTGTCATAGAGAAATGCTCCACCTCTTAGTGTGTTTAACACCCTAGTAACCGCCAGCCAAAACCATCAGGAAATTCAATATCCCTGTGCATGAAACTTTACTAGATTGGGTGAAGTGAAAAAAGACTCCTACTTGGAGCAAAGAGGAGGTAGCAGTGAACAAGGAGCAGAGGAGCCCTCGGCAGAAAAGAACATAGATAATGGCACTTGGACGTATTCCTTACCTTCCAGAACTCTGCCCACTGAGGGAGGTAGATGCCCAAACCTCAGAACAATGTCATATTGGACAGATCCCAGATCAGGCCTAAAGCTCCAAGATCCCATCAGAGGGGCAGGCAGGAAAGACAGCCAGGATGGGTGAAAGTAAGAAAGATGGAAGGACTTAGGAAGCAGGACACTAGATGGGATTAGAGGGATGAGTACCTAGAAATTGAAGTTGAATTTAAAATATATTATGCCACAAAAGTTATTTGTTGATGCAGATTGTATAGTAAACAACTATATTTAAATCTTGAGTCATTACATTTTTGATAGGACTAAAATATTTGTTATAACCATGTGTATCAACATTTCCAGGTAAAATGACATATGTAGCTCCAGATAACAGATTATCTTAAAAACATGAAGTTTTTAAGGATCATCCAGTTTTTAAGTTGAAGAGTAACTGTAACTAATTTGAACTAAAATAGTCTAGAAAGTCATGTGGTATCTTATTATATACCTTTTTAATCCCTTAGCACTGTCCCACCTTCAGTGAAGTCATTCTCAAGTGGACTCACCAATATAATGTAAGATATCAATGAATTCATACATGTGCAGTGTACACACACACAAGCATACATACATGCGTACATACACACATAGAACCTACAGAGAGGTTACTTTTGGGATGTTCACTGTCAGGAGCATCCATGGGAATACAGGGTTCTTTTCTCATGTCTTCTTAGGGTAAGTTTCTGTATGTAATATATTTTGCCTTTTGGATAAAGATGACAAAACAAAGAATAAGTCATAGATGGAGTATTTCCACCTCAAGTGTTTGTCACTATTAGTTACTGCATGTGACACTCTGCTGGAGTGGGCTAAGTAAGGGAGGAAAGAAATATATCTGGAATAAGGAGGGAGTAGCGGTTGAGCTGTCAGTAGAAAAGAGTAGAGCTAAATCACTGAAAGTGTTCCTCACCCTCCAGAACTCTGCACCAGGGGAGGGAGGCTGATGCCTCAAGCCCAAACATCCCATCATGTTAGTTGGAGCCCCTGCCTCAGATCTGCAGCATCTTAGCCCTGTGTGAGGACAGAGAAGATAGTTATGGTAGTGAAAATAAGGAACTAATGGAGAGACTTGAAAATCAAGAATTTAGATAGGGTAAAAGTGATTTGTTCCTAGAAAATGTAGTTGAATTTGAAATAAATTAATTTCAAAATGCTTTCATATTGTGTTTAGGTTCAGTGGTAAATAACTGAACTTAAATCATGGATCATTAAGCTTTTCCACAGACCGAAGATCTTCATTAGAAACATATACAGGTTTATTTCCATGGAGAAAGCATACAAGTTTTGAAATAATCACATGTGAATTAAATGTTAACCACTTCATCAATTGTAATTTTAGCTAATTTTAACCAAAATGTAAGTTGAAGGAGTCACATGGTGTCTTCCTATGTTCCTTTTTAATTTTGTAGAACTGTTCCATATGAAATGAAATCAGTATCCTGGGGTAGACCTACCAGTACAACGTAAGATATAAATTTTTATGTATGTGTGTGTATATATATATATATGTAAATACATACATGCATACATTCACACATGCAACCTACAGTGAGATTTAGATTTGTATATTCACTCTCAGGAGAGTTTCCTTGATGCTATTTTAAATTACTATTATGGTAAATGTCCATATGGAATAGTCTTTGTCTTTGGAATTGAGGTAGAAAAAGTAAGAACAAGTTATAGAGGGGGTCCTCTTACTTGTGGTATGTGTTACCCTTAGTTACTATGTATGTGACTCTACTAGAGTTGGACAAGAGAAGAAGGAACCCTATTTGGAGCCAGTAGGAAGTAGCAGTGGGCAGAAGCCTTCAGTAGAGAAGAATTAAGTCAATAGACCCTAGAATGGTGCCTCACCCTTCAGAGCTCTGCCACCATGTACAGCTGGTACCCTAAACCCACACCCATCATCACTTTGAATGGAGCCCCTGCCTCTTGCCTACTTCTTAACCCTATGTCAGGTGAAGACATCTATGGTGGTGAAAGTAATGAATCAATGGAGAGACTTGGGAATCAGGAATTTAGAGAGGGTTAGAAGGATTTGTACCTAGAAGCCACAGCTGAATTTTAAATTAATTCATCAATCACTTTCACATTGTACTTAGGGTCAATAATAAGGAACTAAATTTAAATCTTGAGTCATTAAATTTTTTAGAGACTTGAAATCTTCATTATAGACATAGAACAGCCATTTCTGTGGGAAAAGTATATAGAAATTTACAAATAACTGATTTACATGTGAATAAAGGGTCAACCAGTTTAGAATTTATAGAGTAATTGCAACTGTTAACCAGAAAGTTAAGTCTAGGAAGTTACATGATATCTGACTATATATAATTTTAAATCCTATAGCGTTTCCCCATACGAGTATGCATCAGTGAGTGCTGGTGGAGCAACCAGTGAATGGTGAGATATAAACAATTAATGATATATCAATAATGGGTTACAGATAGATAAATGGATATAAATATGTGCTATTCATATATGCATTTACATACATAAATATAGACATACATGCATACATCAACACATATTCCTGTACACGCATACACAGCGAAAGAGATTGAAATTTGGAAGTTTGTAGGAGCATAGCAATATGGAGTGTCATTGACACTGTTGCAAAGTAGTCTCTCTCTGGCATATGTAGGCACCTTCCAATCTTTTGAGATCAATTTGGATAAAAGGTACATGCAACAGAGGAGTGCTTCCTCCTCCTGGTATGTTTGACATCTTGATTAACCACAACCAAAACTCTCGGGAATTTTTCAGATTTCCTGTATATGAGACTTTACTAAATTGGGTGAACAAAAGAGTGAATCCTATTTGGATCAAAGGGAAGGTAGCAGTGGACAGTGAGCAGAGGAAACTTTATCGGAAAAGAGCATATATAATAGACCATACGTGTGTCCTTTACCCTCCAGACCTCTGCTACTAGGAGAGGTAGATGCCCTGAAACCAAAAACAACAACATATTGAAGGACCTTCACTCAGGCCTGTAGCTATTAGACCCTCTCTAAGGAACAGTAAAGACAACTGTGACATGTGAAAGTAAGAAGATGAAGGAGGAACTTAGGAAGAAGAATATTAGATGGGATAAGAGGGATGGGCTCCTATACGCTGAAGTTGAATTTGCCATTCATTCCACCACAAAAGGCTTTCGCACATTGGTTCGGGTTCAGTAGTAAACAACCGTATTTAAATCTTGAATCATTACCTTTTTTGACAGGACTAAAACATTTATTAAAAATATAAGCTAGATGTGGTGGTGCACGCCTGTAATCCCAGTACTTGGGAGGCTGAGACAGGAGGATCACAGGTTTAAGGACAGCCTCAGCATGTAGTGAGACTCTCATCAACCTAGCAAGACCCTGTTTCAAAATAAAAATAAAATAGTGCTGGGGGTGTAATTCGGAGATAGCATGCCCCTGGGTTCAATCCCCAGCATCCCCACATGTATGTGTGTGTATGTGTGTATATACATATATATATGTATATGTATACATACAGTATACATATACACACACAGTATATACATATATAATGCATTAATTCTAGGAAATATGACTTATTAGATTTCAAATAACTGATTTACATGTGAAGTTAGTTAGTTTGCAGTACTGGGGATTGAACCTAGGGCCTTGTGCATGTTAGGCACATGTTCTACCATTGAGCTACAGCCCCAGCCTTACATGTAAAAATTTTAAGAGTCAACTAGTTTATAAATTGAATTTGTGTGTATATGTGTTTCTTTTATTTTTTATTTGTTTGTTATAATTATATATAATAGTGGGATTCATTGTTATATATTGTTACACGCACATACATAATTTGGTTAATTTCATTCCCTAGGAACTCCCCTCCTCCCTTGCTCTGATCCCCTTCCTCTACTCTACCGTTCTCCCTTCTATTTTCATGAGATTCCCCCCGATTTTTCTCTACCTTCCACATAAAAAAAGCATAGGACCCTTGACTTTCTGAGTCTGGCTTATTTTGGTTAACATAATGCTCTCCAGTTCCATCCATTATAAACTGAATTTTAATTTTAAGTAACTTGAACTAAAATAGCAAGTATAGGAAGTCACATAGCATCTTACTATGTACCTTTTAAAATCCTTTAGCACTATCTCAACTGAATTGAAAACAGTCTCCCCAGGTGGATCCACCAATGCCCACTGTAAGATATAAAGGAATTAATACATGTTTGTATGTGTACCCAGAGATACTTGCCTGCACACACACTCAACCTAGAGAGACTGAGATTTAGGATTCTCACTATCAGGTCTATGCATGGGAATACAGACTGCCTTTCATTCTCTCTACAAGCTTCTTTGTGTTTTGAATCATGATAGAAAAAAGAAGAATTGATAAGGGGTGGGGGGGTTCTTATGCCTAATCTTTACCCTCAGTTGGTAGCAGCCAAAGCTTTTAGGAAAGTATCAGAATTTCTGTGTACAACACTCCACTAGAACAGACCAAGGGTGGGGAAATAACCATTTGGAAGTAACAAGATGGTAACAGTGGGCAGAAAGCAGAGAGCCCTCAACAGGAGAGAAGGAAGCTAACAAACCCTGGATATATCCTTCCCTTTCCAGGCTCTGCTACCATGTGAAGCTGGTGCCCCAAACCCAAACCCACCATCATCTTGAATGTAGCCCCTGCCTCAGATTTGAAGTTACAGGGAAGACAGCCATGTTTTGTGAAGATCCAGAAATGGTGGATGTACTTGAGAATCATGAGATTAGATGGGCCAAGAGAGATGGGTACCTAAAAACAAGTTGAACACGTTGAATCTTGTTCAATGAAATCTCCATAAAAAACTGTGATATTCTTCACAGAACTAGAAACAGAATCCAAAAATTCACATGGAAGCATAAAAGACCCGAAATAGCCAATGCAACCTTGAGTAAAAACAGCACAATACCTGATTTGAAAATGTACTATAGAGTCATAGTAACCCAAACAGCATGGTATTGGCATAAAAGCAGACACGTGCACCACTGGAACAGAATAGAGAACTCAGAAATAAACCCTCACATCGACAGCCAACTGATTCTCAACAGAAACATACTTTGGAAAAAGGACAGTCTCTTCACAAAATGACACTGGATAAACTGGATATCCAAATGCAGAAGATTGAAGTTTGACCCTTCTCTTACCCTGTACAAAAATCAACTCAAAATGGACCAAAGACCTTAATATAAGACCTGGTACTCTGAAACTATCAGAGGAAATATACAGGAAACACTTCAAGAAATTAGTACAGGCAGTGAGTTTCTGGATAGGACTCCAAAGGAAACAAAAGAAAAAATGAACAAAATATAAAATACATCAAAATAAAAAGCTAATGCACAGCAAAGGAAACAATCAACAGTGTGAAGTGACAACCTACAGAATGGGAGAAAGTTTTTACCACCTATTCATCTGACAGAGGGTTAATATCCAAAATATATTAAGAACTCAAAAAACCAACTTAAAAATGGGCAAGAGGGTGTGTGGGGAGGGAGCCAGGGGAAAGCCCACCAAGTGCTGTGTGCATGTATGTCAGTATCACTATGAACTACATTATGATGTGAGACTATAATGCACCAATAAAAGTATTAAAAAATTTGAAAGTAAAAATGGGCAAATTATCTGAATAGATACCTCTCAAAAGAAGAAATAGAAAAAGCATATATATATATATATATATACACATATATATATGAAAGTGTTCAATATCAATAGCCATCAGAGAATGCAAATCAAATTATAATGAAATATCTCATTCCAGTCAGAATGGCTATTATCCAAAAAATAAAAATAATAAATACTGCCAAGGATGTGGAGAAAAAGGAACCCTTTATATACTATTGGTTGGAATGTGAATTAGTACAGCCACTATGGGAAAACTGTATGAAGTATTCTCACAAAACAAAAACTAGAACTACCCTGTGATTCAGCTGTACTACTACTGAGTACATATCCAAAGGAAATGAAGTCAGCATCAAAACCTTAACAACAAAATCAAAAATCAACAAGTGAAAGCTTCTGCACAGCAAAGGAAACAATCAGCACAGTGAAGAGAACCTACAGAACTGAATACTGACATGCCCATGTTTATTGTGGTACTATTCACAGTACCTAAGATATAGAATCAGCCTAGGTGCCACTAACAGATGAATGGATAAAGAAAATGTGGCATACACTGGAGTATTATTAAGTCCTGGCATTTGCAGCAAAATAGATGGAACTGGAAGACATCATGGTAAACAAAATAAGTCAGACACAGAAAAACAAGTATCACATGTTCTCTCTCATATGTAGAAACTAACAGAGAAAAAAAAAGTTGACCTAAAAGTAGGATAATTATTACTAGGGACTGAGAAGGGTGCTGGGGTGGGGGTGAATGTATATTATCGATGCACACTGTATATATATATATATGGAACTACCACAGTGAATCCCATTAATATGTATAATTAATATGTGTTAATTAAAATAGATATTAACAGCTGACTATTTAAATAAATTCAACTGTAAAATGTTACACACTGGGGTTAGGTTCAATAGTAAAGAGCTATACTTAAATCTGTGTCATTAACTTCTTTGACATGTTTAAATTTTTAGCTTTTTATTATTTATTTATTTATTTATGGTACTGGGGATTGAACCCAGAGATGTTCTACCTACAAGATATACCACCAGCCCTATTTTATTTTTTATTTTGAGGAAGGGTCTAACTAAGTTACTGAGGGTCCCACTAAGTTGCTGAGACTGGCCTTGAACCTGCAATCTTCCTGTCTCAGCTTCCCAAGCACTGGTGTTACAGGTGTACACCTCTGTGCCCGGCTAACTTTTTAACTTTTTAAGTTGGATCAACATATCGATAAGTTAAAGAATAATTGTAGCTAATTCAAACCAAAATTCAAATCTAGACAATCATGTAGCATCTGACTATATGCTTCTTTTTATCCTTTTAGCACTGCACGTTCTGAAATGACAACAGGAACTCAGGAAGGAACCAGCAGTGACAAGTGAGATCTAAATGGACAGTACTCACACACACACACACACACACACACACACACTCTACAATACACACTGAGAGACACACACAAAGCATATACACAGAAAAGAAAGAGATTGAGATTGGGGAAGTTCATTGTTAAGACTATCAGTAACAGTACAGAGTGTCTTTTGACACTGTTTTCTAAAATCTTCTTGCTGTAGCATTTGTAGGTACTTTTCTACCTTAGTTGTATAAAGGAGGAAAGTATCATAAGAAGAATGCTTCCTACTCCTTATCTGTTGGCCACCTTTAGTGGCATTCAAAGTCCTTAAGAAAGTATGAGAATGTCTACAAGATGCTGTACTAAAGTGGTCAAGAGAAGAGGAGAGAATCCTCTTTGGAGCAAAGAGGAGGTAGCAGTGAGCAAGGAGAAGTGGATTTCTCAGCAGAAAAGAATGGAGTTAAGAGACCCTGGATCTGCTCCTCACCCTCCAGAGCTCTGCCACGGGTGAACCTGGTGCCTCACACCCAAACCCACTACCACATTGAATAGAGTCCTTGTCTCAACCCTACAGTTACTCGAACCCTACCCATTAGGAAATACAAAGGTTTATAAATATATAAAAATGTTTAGTATCATTAGTCATCAGAGAAATGCAAATCAAAACTACAATGAAATATCTCATTCTAGTTAGAATGGAAATTAACAAATACTGCCAAGCATTTAGAAAAAAATCCTGGGTTTATTTCTGAGTTCTCTATTCTGTTCCATTGATTGATGTGTCTGCTTTTTATGCAAATACCATGCTGTTTTGGTTACTGTGACTCTGTAGTACATTTTCAAATCAGGAATTGTGATGCCTCCAACTTTGCCGGTTTTGCTCAAGATTACTTTGGCTATTTGGGGTCTTTTATTCTTTTATTAGTTACTTACACACTCAAGTTGAATTTTGAAATACATTTACCCTAAAATGCTGGCACACATGTTGGTGAAGTGCAGTAATAAAGAACTGCACTATGAACTTGATTTACGAGACTGTTCTGTGAGGCCGGAGATCATCTTTACAACATGTGAGGCTTAATGTTAGGTAAAAATGATAAACCATTTTCAAATAACTCATTGATATAAAAGTGTTTAGAGTTCAATTTATAAATTGTGGAGCAATTGTATGTATTTCAACCACAAAAACGTCTCTGAAGTCACTTTGTTCTTATATTTTTAATCCTTAACTCTGACTTGAATAAAATGACATCAGTAGTCTTTGACTACCTTGATAGATATTATATCTCTTCTTGCAATGACAGTGTTATTGAAGGCACACATATGATATATAAAATAATGTACATATAGGATATACATGATGTATACAGAGTATGTGTATATAGACAGCGGCAAAGAGAAAGAGAGATAGAGACAGAGAGACACCAGGAGAGAAGACAAAAGAGATAAATTTTCAAAATTAGTCTTGAAGGAAGTATCCAAGAGAAACAGAATTTTCTGGATGATTCTAAAATTCTTTCTAAAAAATTATATCCTTTATTTTTAAAGTTATACCCTTTAGGTTTATAGAATTCTTGTTCAAATAATTTTTCACATCACTGTTTCATGTAGCAAATCTCTAATGATGTATTTTTGCATTTGCTGGCGGTTGAAGATTGTTAGCACAACTCTCCAGGATGGATGATGAATTTGTTGACTTCCCCAAATCATATCAGTAAGTCAATCTGAAGTTGGTGGGAGGGAGGGAGCCATTGATAGATTGCTTACCTTTGGGAAAACAGGGCTTGTTCTGAGGCATAAAGGGAAAATGAATACTATGGAAAATATCAAAATGTACTCTAATTGAATTTACAGAGAAATTTACATGTTTGCAAAGAAATTTACATCTATTCACAATTTTTTGTAGTTTGAAAGCTGTTATTCATCATAGACAGTAATTTTATTACAAGATTTCTTTTTTGAAAACTTTTTGTGGTACTGGGGATTGAACTCAGGGGTACTCTACCTCTGAGCTACAATCCCAGCCCTATTTTATTTTTTATTTTGAAACAGGGTCTTGCTAAGTAACCACATGCTAACCTCAAAAGTGCAGATCCTCCTCTCTCAGCTTCCCAAGTACTGGGATTATAGGCATGTACCACTCTACCAAGCTACACAGTTTTTTTTTTTTCTTAACAGAGGAAGGACCTCTGTAGTGGACCTCCTTTCTCATTTTTCACAGATATTTTCTGATTCCCAGTTTTGTACATTTTGTCTATGAGCAAATGGGGCTGATAGCAAAGGGGAACATGATTTGCTTTTAAGACCTCTTCTTACTCATTGGGATTTGATTAATTTGATTTGTCTCTGTGTAGGCTCACCTGGAGTGCTTCCTATTGCACTGATCTGACTGCATTCTGCATGTACTCACTGTAACAAAAAATACATTCTTAAAATCATTTGTGTCCAATGGCAGAATTGTTCAGAAGAGTTCTCTCCTGTTTCTCTCTTGGCCAGTTATTGGACCATTCATTCACTGGCTGGTATCAAATTTATTAATTTTAGTGCCAAAGAGAAAATTAACTAGTTAGTGTTGGAATTTGTTGGTATCTAGACAAAGGTTACAGGGAAGAAAAAGGGGCAACTAATGAACACAGATAATTTTTTCAATTACTTTAAATTTTCATTTCCCATAACTTTTCTCATCATGTGCCATCAATGAAGAGTTCACGCTGCCACTTTAGTAAATTAGACGTCTGCATCTTTCCTGTTCATCTTCTGTAATGAGACTGTCCAGGGCTGTGGCAAATTTTGGGTAGACTGAGCAAAGCAAGCATTTCCTTCCTCTTACCCAACTCCAAACTAAATAAGTGTTCCTTTTTTAAAGTATGAAAGCTCATTACCTGGATAGCAGAGGCACTTTCACCAGAGAAACACTGGTGATTGTGGTCTTGGATTTGGAGAAGGAGCTGGAATCGATGCTTGACTCTGGCATCTCATGTTCACTTGATACTTATCAAGTTACCACAGCTCTTTAAACTCTAGATTTTTCAAATGTAAACTAATAATAATGCTATCTATGATATCTACCCACTGTGTACTATAAAATAAAATTAATGATAAAAGTAAAATAATGTATGTAAAAGTGCTTTGAAAACTCTAATGTTCTATATATGTAGGTTTTTTACTACACTTGATCTTAGCCAAAAGGCCAAGAAGTGATATATATATATATATACATATATATATATATATACACATATATATATACATATATATATATATATATATATATATATATATAGGTTTTTTGATAAAAACAAACAAAAAATCCCACAAGTTCATGATAGGAATTAATCATATTCAAAGTACATTTGCTCAATTAAAAATAGAGTATTTAAGAGTCAGGCATGGTGGAGCACGCTTGTAATCCCAGTACTTGGGAGGCTGAGACAGGATTGCAGGTTCTCAGCCAGCCTCAGCTACTTAGTGAGGCTCTCTGCAACTTAGCAAGACCCTGTTTAAAATAAAGAATAAAAAATAGGGCTGGGGGTGTAGATCAGAGGTAGAAAGCTCCTGGGTTCAATCCGCAGTACTGCAAAAAAAAGTAAAAAATAAATAAAGTATGTCTGTGGATCGAAATGTTCTTTATTCAGTATATAAATTCTTTTTATCTTATGTAAGACCAGTAATTTTTCCCAGGTTATTTTGCTTTTGTAATGCGGAGATCCCTTCCCTTTTACCTTCCTTAGTACTTATGTAAGTTCTTTGGCTGGATCTATGAATCCAATTAATACAAAAGCTGATTAACAAGAGAAAAGCATAAAAGTTATATTAAATTTACACGTACATGGGGATCATCACCAGTGAGTAAAGTCTAAGAAAATGACCAAAGCATGATGCTTTTATACATTTTAGACCAAAAACAATACATTCGTTCAGGAATGACAGGACAAATGGATCTCTGAGCTAGGGTAGTGAATTCTAAGGCTGTTAATAAGAGACATATCAGAGAGGTGATGTAGAAGCTAGTGGAAGATGAGGGTTACTTCAGAGGTTTTCTATTCAAGTTTTTTGCAATGCTGATTACCAGTCTGATGATCAAGGCTATTTTCCAGCCTTGGTTTAGGAAGAACATCTGTATTAGTATTTTTTCACTGTGACCAAAACACCTGACATAAACAAGTTAAAGGAGGAAATGTTTATCTTGGCTCACAGTTTCAGAGGTTCACTCCATGGTCGGCTGGCTCCATTGCTCTGGGTCTGAGGGGAGGCAGAACATCATGGTGGAAGGGCATGGCAGAGGGAAGCTGCTCAGCTCATGGCAGCTGGGGAGGGGGAGGTGGGGAGAGACAGGCCAGGGACAAGATGCAGTCCCCGGGAGCATGTCCCCAGTGACCTACTTCCTCAACCATGCCTCATCTGCCTACAATTTCCACCACCTCCCCATATCTTTTATTTTTATTTATTTATTTGTACTGGGGATTGAACCTCTAAGCTGCACCCTCATCCCTTTTTAGTTTTAATTTTTTATTTTGAAATAGGGTGTTGTTAGTTGCCAGAGTTCTTGCTAAGTAGCTGAAGCTGACCTCAAACTTGTGATCCTCCTGACTCAGTCTCCCAAGTACTGAAATTACAGATGTGAGCTACCATGCCCAGCTACCTCCTAGTATCTTTAGCTATCAATAGATTAATCCATTGATGAGGCCAGTCCTCATGATGCAATTACTTCTCAAAACCCTGCCATTGCCATGTTGGGGACCAGCCTTCAACACATGAGCTTTTGGGGGATGTCTAACCAAACCATAACAATATCCCTCTCAAAAGAATCTTTATTGCTTGTTGCATCTACCAAAAGGCCAAGTGGCTCTTTCTGAAGTTATAGTTTCTCAAGTAATTTCAGCTTGAACTTCTTCATTTTTCACTATGTAGAAATTTATAATCTTCACATAATCAAATATATTTGTACTTTTCTTTCCAACTATGCCATTAGTGTTATACTTTAAAAAGTATGAAAGTCCTTCTATACCCCAAGATTTTAAATATATCCACCAAAATGTCTGTATTTTGAATACATTCTCTACATTTAAAAAAATATCCTCCCAGAATTTTTGTCTTAAGGCATAAAAGTGTAGGAATCTACTTTTCTCTCAAATGACTAGTTTTTCTCAACATCAAAATATCATCTTCTAATTGTCCTAATTTTGTTTTAGTGATCTCTATAGCACATTTGACATACTATATTATTTATTTATTACATGCATGGCCTCTCTTCACAAAAATTCAAGCATCATGAAGAAAGAAATTTTGTTTATCGCTGTATCTCTACTGCCTAAAACACCACCATGACACATAATAGTCACTCAATAAAAACATTTCAATGAATGAACTAGTTACTGAAGCAATTTATATCTTCTTTCATGCTTTTTAAATCCTTCTCTATTACATTATGAATTCTTACTGCATATCCAGGATCAATTTTATTTCATAGTTTCACTAGCCTTTTTAATATAGAACACTTTATACCTTAAGGAATAAATGTATAATACACTTTAAAATTTTTATGGTATAATTTATGTGGTGTATTTGTTCTATGAGTTTTGACTAATGCATACATTCATGTAACTACTGCCATAATTATGATACTGGACAATTCTAATATCCTCACAAAATTTCTCACATTCCTTCATGTTCAGTCCCTTCCACCCCCAACCCCTTGCAACAACTGGTCTATTTTCTGTTTCTATAGTTTTACCTTTTCCAGAATGTCGTTTGGTAGGATTAAATAGTAGATAATCAATTGAAACTAGCTTTTTTTCACTTATCACAGTGCTTTGGGGATTCATCCATATTAATAGATGTATCAGTAATCTGTTTCTTATTGCTGAGTAGTATTCCATTTTATGAATGACTACCTTATCTCCAATGTTCCCCAATGAAAACCTTGTCTCCAGCCACAGGATAAAAGGAAGCATTAGTGAAGACTCCATCAAAAAGACTCTGCATCCTTTGATTAATTAGTTTTGAAGCCAAGTTTTGAAGATGTTTTTTCTTTGAAATATATCTTAGCAAGATTCCTTACCTCCCAAGTGCATTTGCAACTCCAAATGAAACTCTTACTAATGTTTGTCTGTTCACTGGGTGTCTAGTTTCAAGAGATGGATATTAAAGGATGAGAGAATAATTTATTCCCTATGCCCATTCCTGTACTCCCTTATTTTATTTTATTGCTATGGAAACTGAGGTCTGGCCAAGGTTTGATGACTTGCCCAGGGTCCCTCAGTTTGTTAATGGAAGAGCTGGTGCTGGAATACTGTTCTTCTACCACCCTCTTCCACTTCCATGTTCTGTTGCTCTAGTTGATGACTACAAGTTTAATATTACCATGAAGTTGGGGTTGGAGCTTTACACGCAAGGGAAATGTTACTAAATATCCAAAATTTAGTGTTTTGTTCACATAAATTCTAGATAAGAAAGTAAAGAACTCATGAAGCAGAAATATGAAAATTTTAATTATTAGCAAAAAGGATTTTCTTATACCATTTCTGAAGAATTCTTTTAAATTTGTATTTATTAAGGACTTTATGTTTATAAAGGTTTTTTGTTAAATTGATAATATATGTTAGAGGAAATATATTATTAATTTTATTTTTGCTAATTTTGCAGGAATACTATTAAGAAAATTATGTATTCAATTGTATTATCCCTTGGGTTCAGGTATGTGAGTCTCTAGAAAAGAAAGTAATTAAACATATATGATATTTTCTAGAAAAGAAAGTAGTTAAACATATATGATATTTAATATTTTTAATGGGAAGGGATCTGAAAAAGGAAAATAGAACAAAATAAAAAGCATTTCCACTGTCAACGTATTGCTGAATAGCTCATGTACCCACATTTAATGTAATGTAATATATCTTGGAATTTTTGTGTAAGCTAAACGTTAAGACTTGCAAATAAATCACATTTTCCTAAGTCTAAATAGTGGCATATTAATATGTTTTTTCTACCTGTAAAATTAAAATAATGTAGAAGGCATTTAAAAATCTGTAATTAGAGGTAAATTATTTTATTACATACCTTATACATCCAGAATTTCCTCTTAATTCTGGAAACATTTACTTACACTTCTTTCCTATGTGAGAGTAAGATTTTATACTATGATTCAAATATATATAATATAACTGCTTCCTTTTAAATCAATAATAGTCTTCATTTATTAAAAAATCATTTTGAAGTCTAATTCATTTTTATGCAAATAATATAATCAACTTATGGAAAATGTGTTTAGAATATGGGAGGAAAAGGCTTAGGAATCAATTAAGAGTTCAAGTCTGTAAATATTTATGGAGTTGAATTCCTTCTCATGTGCCATCACTATGCCAGAAGCCCCCATGAATATATGAATGCATAATCACATATTTGTTGAAAATTCCACTGATTAAAAAAAAAAAACATTACTGAGCCAGATATGGTGGTGCATGCCTGTAATACCAGTACCTGGGAGGCTGAGACAGGAGGATCACAGGTTCACAGCCAGCCTCAGCAATGAGACCCTGTTTCAAAATAAAAAATAAAAACACCTGGGAGTGTAGCTTAGAGGTAGAACGTGCCTATGTTCAATCCCCAGTACCAAAAAAGAAAAAATCATTACTGGTCAAAGTGGTTTTTTAAGGGCTTATATTAGTCATGTCTTTGGTTTTTATTACTAAATTCTTAAAAAGTATTCAGATTAATGAGGTTTTATTATAAGAAATTGGTGGAAACTCCTTATGAAATTTGCAGGTACTTGTAACTTCAGCTTAGTTTTCCTGTTCTTAGAGTATTAGTCTGATATATCTACTATAGCAGGGCATGATAACATACTTTGCAGTGGTGTGGTAAGAATTTTATTCACTAAAAAATATTTCTGGGGTGAAAACTGAGTAAATTTTTGAGATTCTAAGGCAACACAGTTCTTTCTACCATTGGACAGTTTAACCTGTTATATTGACATTTTGGTATCTGATCATTGGCAAAACCTCTGTTCTCTTTGTTCTATTTATTTATTTATTTATTTATTTCAGGATATTTGGAATTTTGCTGATCTTTGTGGACATGTCTCTTGCCATCACAGAGCTAGTTGTCACTGACATTCCTCTGGAACTTCATTCAATTTCTTTAGCTATTGCTTTATTTTTTGTCCTGGATGTTCTTCTTCGCGTATATGTAGAAGGGTAAGTTTGATTCTTTTTTTAGCATAAAGCTATTTTGTACTGTTATGAGAAGCACCCCAAAATAATCAGCAGGTCATCCTAACCGAATTTTCCCTTTTTTATCAAAATAATTCTCTCTAAAGGCATGATATAAAGAGAAACAACAATCCAAACCCAGTTTTTCGATGATTGGGCTTTAACACTGTTATCGTTGCAACTGGCACTACAGTCTCCAACAATGTATTCTAGATGATTCCTCCCACAGACAAGGCTTAAAGGGATTTCAAAAAGGGGCCAGAAAGCTGATGTGTCTGTATGTGCATTAATTAGAGGAATATGTTTGTAAGGTACAAAAATGTGGCATTCTACTCAGCCATAAAGAAGACCAAAATTATGTCATTTGCAGAAAAATGGATGGAACTAGAGAATATTATGCTAAGTGAGATCAGCCAGTCTCAGAAAGTCAAGGGTCATATGTTTTCTCTCATATGTTGAAGCTAGAGAGAAAACAGAAAACAAAAGGGACTTCAGGTAAATGAGAGAGACCAGTAGAATAGTGGAAGGGGACTGGGAGAGAGGGAGATGGGGAGAGGATAAAGAAGGCTTGATGAAAGAAACAGTTCCAATTTTGCTATGTCCGTATATGAAGATATACTACCAATGTCACTAACATGAATGGGGGGTCGGGAGGGGGATTTGGAGGGAAACACATCAAGTGCCGTGTCCATGTATGCTTGTATCACTTTGAACCTCTCCGTGATATATAATTACAATGCACAAATAAAAGTGTGTGTGTGTATATATATATATATATATATGAATTGAATCCAAATGAGATCTGATAATAGACGATAGATAGATAGATAGATAGATAGATAGATAATAAATAACCGTGTATCAGTTAAAATGAAAACTTTTGGTAAGCTGCAGAGCAGATATGAGGCATGCTCATGGCATCAACCAGACTCGGTAGTAAGATAGCAATTGATTTCCTCTGCAGGTTTTCTGAGAAGGTAGGTAGAGGGTGAGTCAAGCCTTGGGGCTGGCCTGCTGTGGGAGTCAGGGACTCAGTTTTCCAGCCTCACTTTTTCCAGAACGTCTCAGAAGGCAGTTTGTCTCCTTTTCTGATGAGTTTTTATCCTCATGCCTTTGAGCTAAGAACTGTTGCCCACTGCCGTGTTACTCAGAGCCTGATAGAGGCTGCCTCAAAATCAGAAGCAGCTTTCCCCGGAGGACCAGTGCTCCTGTGTGAAGGAGCCATTGTTGGGGAAGAAGGTGTGGTGAATGGAAAGCTGCCTGTGCCCTGGGGAGGCCACACCAGCCCACTGAGATTCCAGCGTGGGTGCAGACCATGAATTCAAGATAGTGAACCCCTCACCCTTCCACCAGCAACTCTGTACGTTCCTCACAGTCTTAATTGCTCTAAGCCTGTGACGTATTCAACTTCCGTGTGTGTGTGTGTGTGTGTGTGTGTGTGTGTGTGTGTGTGTGATGAATGTAAAATTAATGCTTGGAAACTTCCCATTAGTATTATATTTTCCCCTTGTTCTGGTCTAGATAACGTATTTTAAATAATGCATTAAAATACAATTCGTAATGAAGATGAGTCAAATAGCTTGTGTTCTTAAAATATCCCTATCTCCTCTCGGGAAGGATAAACATATTTCTATTTTATATTACAGGAAACAGCAATATTTTTCTGATTCACTTAATATCTTAGATGCAGTCATTATTGGGATCACTCTGCTGGCTGACATCGTTTACATGTTTTATAACTTTAAGTTTCTTAGAAATATCCCCAGGTATGAAACATATGACTTACCTCCCAGAGCTTTTTCTTTCTTTCATTCCTTTTTTTTAACATTTTCCATGGCTTTAATTTTGTATAATCTTTTTAAGTTTAACTTCACTATGTTTTGAAACCCCCCCTTAAATTCCCATTTGTGCTTGAAATTTAAATTCCTTACACATGAAGTTCTACCTATCTATCTATCCATACATACATCTGGCTTTTTCCTATAATTAAGCAAGTATTGTTTTAAACATATGAAGAATTTGAGTAACTCCAATTACGAGTCTCTAAAAAGTAGCAAACCTAACAAGAAAACAGGAGACGACATGGATATAAAACAGAGTAAGAATTTTGCAGTATAGTTGTGGTAGAAATGAAAAAAACTGAAAGACAGAACCATTAGGGATTAGGAAAATAAAGTATGTATAAGTGATTGCGCTCTCTCTCTCTCTCTCTCTCTCTCTCTCTCTCCTTTTTACTGTGGCAATAAGGAAAAGAAGAATAAATGTCTGTGGGGATGTAGATGTTGAAGAGGCTTACTAGGCTTATTCATTAGTTAAATAATTAGTTTCTATGCGCTAGCTTCCCTGGGCTTCAATTCAGGACCCAACTAAATATGTTATGTGATAGGCATTTGAACTTTGAAAATAATCTGAGCCCCAGTGTGGTCCTCTAACTGGCAACCTCAGCATCACTTGAGAGCTTTCTAGAAATGTAAGAAAAACACCTCAAGCCCAACCCTAGACCCACTGACTTAGTTATCCGAGACCTGCACCCTGTGGTTTAATAAGCTCTTCCAGATGACTCTTGTTAATCCTCTAATTAGAGATGCACTAGTCCAGACCAGCAATTCTCTGCTATGTTGTTTCTGATGGTAGTAGAAACACCAGTCGGCACACTTGGGGAGTATCTCAGCCCGCCCCCTACCTGATGTGCAGTTAGCAGCTGTAGTGAACCTCTGTTACTGATTGGAGTAACACAGGTGACCAAGAACCCTCAGTTCATTTTAATGGGGGAAAAGTGAAAGAGGTTTTCATCTTTGTGGTCTTAAGTCACAAAAGTTAAATCCACAAATTCCATGAGTCTATCTCATTACTATTTCTCTAAACCAGAATTTCTCAACTTTAGCATTATTGACATTTTAGGCAAATACTTCTTTGCTACCGGGGAGGGCAGAGTTTTATTCAGAATGCTTAGCAGCATTCCTGCTCTCTGTCACTAGTGACACCCACTCTAGCACCCCCACGCACACAAGAGTCGTGACAACAAAAAGTGTCACAACCAAAAGTGTCTCCAGACACTGCCAGATGTCTTCTAGGTGGATGGCAGAATGGGGTGAGGCAAAATTGCCCCTAAGAACTATGGCTCTAAACTCAATACAGGGCTGGAGGCATAGCTCAGTGGTAGAGCTATCCCCAGCACTGCTTTTAAAAAATGTGTTAGCTGGGTGTGGTGGCACATGCCAGTACTTGGGAGGCTGAAACAGGAGGATCACAGGTTCAAGGACAGCCTCAGCAAGTAGAGACTCATAAACCTAGCGAGACCCTGTTTCAAAATAAAAATTTTAAAAATAGGGTTGGGGTTGTAGTGTGGAAGTAGAATGTCCCTGGGTTCAATCCTCAACACTGCTTTTAAAAAATATGTTAAAGGGGAGATAGGAGAGCAGATAGAGACATAATGAAGGTTACAGCTTAAATAATGCTATGTACACATATGAAATTATCAAAACCAATCTCAATGACATGTCCAGGGAAGGGAAGGGAGTGGGGTGGGACCCTGAGGGAAACACACCAAGTACTGTGTGCACGTATGTTCCTATCACTCTGTACCTCATTATGATGGATAATTATAATGCAACCAGTCAGCGTATACAAATTTTTAAATGTGCTAAACTTAATCCATATTGACAAAATCTATTTCTGAAGCAAAAATGAATCTTTTATCTATAAATTTATTTAGAATCACAGTTTTTCTTCGACCTCTACGACTTATCATTCTGGTTAGAATTTTTCATCTGGCTCATCAAAAAAGACAACTTGAAAAGCTGACCAGAAGGCTGGTGAGTGGGCAAAACATGTTTGCTCTGGACTCAGGTGTAGCTCAGTGGTAGATCACTTGCCTGGCATATAAAGGGCCCTGTGTTCAATCCCCAGTACCACAAAATATATATATATTTTTTTGTGTGTGTGTGTTTTGGGAATACTCAAAGGGGGGTTATAGATATCTATATAATGTTATTTTTAATGTTGATTTACACTTTATAAATTATGAAATTGTTTTAAACTCCCAGGTTTCAGGAAACAAAAGGAGATTCAAGAAGGATGGATTTGACCTAGATCTCACTTATGTTACTGGTTTGTGGAGCTTAACTGTTAATTTATTTATATTAATTTCATACCTTTCTTGTGAGTAGTAATATTTTCTTTTGTTTTTGCCTTGTTTAAATTGTGTTCTTTCAAAGTATTCTTTATCTATGAGGACATAGGTACTATGATAGTGTGATATATTTGCCCCGGCAATGTAAAATCTCATGTCATTTCAAATCAGGGCTACTTGGTTTCAGTACAGAAAGTGGAATGGATTTTCAGCTAACTACGTTTGAATTTGACTTAGGATTTCTTGAACTCTGGTACTTATCCTGGGTCCCAAGACCTCTTGTTTTCCTACAACCCCAGAAAATGAGGGATCACTGCTCTGTAGGTTTCAGATTTTCCGAATCAAGAGGGTGGAAAGACTCTGAGAGTTCCTACTGTCACTGGAACCCAGACATCTTGTTTTTTCTTTGGTGCTTAAAATAAGAAATAAATTCGAACCACAGGAGCTCCAGACTGAGGCTAACACAAATCTGGAACATGACTAGAACCAATCGAGACTTAGGAACACCATGCCAGTTTATGATCATTATGTTGAATAGTTAAATATTTTATTTATTATATAAATCTTATTTATATAGATTTATTATATAAATTTATAAAGATTTATTATATAAATCTTTATTATACTGAGAATGTGTTAGCTTTTTTCTCTATCTCAAAAGTTCTTTTCTATGAAAAAGAAGTCTGATTATATGTAGATTAAGTTTTTGTATATTGTTTTATATCTGTAATGACATTTGTAATAGTGATTACTTTGACTTCCAGAACGAATTATTGCCATGTCATTTCCTTCTTCTTGGAAGCAGTCTTTCTATAGGAATCCAATTGAGGTAAGGATATTCATGTAACAAATATTCATTTCTCAGTGTACATGAACTGTGGAGTCATAAACTTAAGATTGACACAGAAATGGCAATTGCTTTATAAAAATGTACTCTTTCTTTTTTTTTGCATTTTGTATATGCTTTTGTTGGTGCATTATAGTCTCACATCATAATGTAGATCATGTTGACAACTCTTGGTGCCCCCTCCTCCCCAGCTGCCTCCCCATTTCCCCCCTTCCCCATACAGAGTACTGAGATTGCCATTGGTATTTTCACATATGTACACATAGCGAATGGTAGTAATTCCTTCGATGAACCTTACCCTACCCTCTCCCCTTCCCTTAGACCACCTCACTGGCTCCACTGAGGTTTCTCCTCCATTATCTGGAGTCCCTTTAGTATCCCAGTTACTCCCTAGTTTCCACATACTAGAGAAAACATATGACCCTTCACTTTCTTTGACTGGGTAATCTCACTTAACATAATGTTCTCCAGATCCATCCATTTTTTTGCAAATGACATTATTTTCTTCTTCTCTGTTGCTGAGTAGAATTCCATTGTGTGGATATCCCATAATTTTGTATTTCATTCCTCTGTTGATGGACACCTAGGTTGGTTCCATAATTTGGCTATTGTGAATTGTGCTGCTATGAACATGGGTATGCATATATTACTGTAGTTCTCTGGTTTCAACCCCTTTGGAAAGATACCCAGGAGTGATATAGCCAGATCATATGGTGGATCCATTCCAAGTTATCTGAGGAATCTCCACACTGATCTCCATAGCAGCTGAAATAATTTGCAATCCCACCAACAGTGTAGAAGAGTTCCAATTTCCCTACATCCTCACCAACATTTATTATTTTTTGACTTCTTGATGATTGCCATTCTGATTGGGGTTAGATGGAATCTCAGTGTAGTTTTGATTTGCATTTCTCTGAATGCTAATGATGTTAAACATTTTTTCATGTATTTATTGGCCATTTGTATCTCTCCCTTTGTGAAGTGTCTATTTAATTCAATTGCCCATTTCTGGATTGGGTTTTTTTTTTAGTGTAAAGTCTTTTAAGTTCTTTGTATACTCTAGATATTAGTCCTCTATCAGAGGGATAACTGGCAAAAATCTCCTCCCATTCTGTAGGCTTTCTCTTTAGACTCTTGATGGTTTCCTGTGATGAGCAGAAACTTTTTAAATTAATGCCATCCCATTTATTAATTCTTGTTTTAATATCCTGAACTGTGGGGGTCTTATTGGGAAGTTTCTACCTGTGCCTATATGTTGGAGTGCTGGACCTATGCCCTCCTCTAGTACCTTCAAAGTCTCTGGTCTAACTTCCAAGTCTTTGATCCATCTCGAGTTGACTCCTGTGCAGGGTGAGAGAGAGGTAAGGATTTAGTTCCATTTTTCTACAACTGGATAACCAGTTTTCCCAACACCATTTGTTGAGAAGACTGTCTTTTCTCCAACATATGTGTCTGGCACCTTTATTGAAAATCAATTGGCTATAAGTGTGTAGATTTGTTTTGGTATCTTCTGTTCTGTTGCATTGGTATATGTGTCTGTTTTTGTGCCGATACCATGCTGTTTTTATTACTATAGCGCTCTAGTATAATTTGAAGTCAGGGATTGTGATGCCTTCTGCATGGTTGTTATTGTAGAGAATTGCTTTGACTATTATGGTCTTTTGTTTCTCCATATGAAATTTATGACTGATTTTTCTAGGTCTGTGAAGAATGATATTGGTATTTCAATATGGATTGCATTGACTTGTAGATCACTTTTGGTAAAATGGCCATTTTGATAATATTTATTCTGCCTATCCAAGAGCAAGGGAGATCTTTCCATCTTCTAAGATCTTCAATTTCTTTCTTTAGTGTTTTATAATTTTCATTGTAGAGGTCTTTTACCTCCTTGGTTAGGTTTATTACTAGGTATTTATTCCTAGGTATTTGATTGGTTTTGAGGTTATTGTGAATGGAATTGTTTTCTGGATTTCTTTCTCAGTGGATTCGTAGTTGGCATATAGAAAAGCTACTGATTTTTTTTAGGTTGATTTTGTATCTCACTACTTTGCTGAATTTGTTAATCAGCTCTAGTAGACTTTTGGTTGAGGTTTTTGGGTCTTCTAAATATAGGATCATGTCATCTGCAAATAGAGATCATTTTAATTCTTCTTTTCCTATTTGAATTCTTTTGATGTCCTTCTCTTGTCTTATTGCTCTGGCAAGAGTCTCAAGGACTATATTGAAAAGGTGTGGTGATAGTGGACATCCTTGTCTTGTTCCTGATTTTAAAGGGAATTCCCGCAGTTTTTACCCACTCAGTATGATGTTGGCTTTGGGTTTATAGTATATTGCCTTAATGATGTTGAGGTATGCTCCTCCTATTCCGATTTTCTGTAGTATTTTTAACATGAATGGGTGTTGGATTTTGTCAAATGCTTTTTCAGCATCTATTGAGATGATCATGTGATTTTTGTCCTTAGTTCTATTTATGTGGTAAATAACATGTATTGATTTGCATATGTTGAACCACCCTTGCATTCCTGGGATGAAACCAACTTGGTCATAGTGTACAATTTTCTTGATGTGATTTTGAATGTGGATGGCTAGTATTTTGTTTAGAATTTTTGCATCTTTGATCATCAATGATATTGGTCTGTAATTTTTTCTTGAGGGATCTTTATTTAGTTTTGGTATTAAGGTGATACTGGCCTCATAGAAGGAGTTTGGAAGAATTCCATCTCATTTGATTTCACGGAATAACTTGTGAAGTATTGGGTTTAGTTCTTCTATAAAGGTTTTATAGAATTCAGGTGGAAACCCGTCAGGACCTGGGCTTTCCTTTGATGGAAGGCTTTTTATTGCTGTTTCTATCTCTTTGCTTGCTATTGGTAGGTTTAGGTTTTCCACATCTTGGTTCAATTTAGGTAGGTTGTATGTGTCTAGAAATCTGTCAGTTTCTTCCATGTTTTCCAGTTTATTGGAATATGAAATTTCAAAATAGTTTCTGATGGTCCTCTGGATTTCCCCCACTGTCTTTGGTTATATCTCCTTTTTAATTTCTGATTTTAATACTTTGGGTTGATTCTCTCTTTCTTTTGGTTAGGTTGGCTAGGGGGTTGTCAGTCTTGTTAATCTTTTCAAAGAACCATTTTTTTTGCTTTGTTGATCCTTTGTATGGTTTTTGGTGGTGGTGTTCTCTATTTCATTGATTTCTGTTCTGATTTTAATTATCTCCTGCCTTCTACTGACTTTGGGATTACACTGTTCCTGTTTTTTCTAGGTCCTTGAGGTACGTCATTAGGTTGTTTATTTGGTGGCTTTCTGTTTTTCTTATGTGGGCACTCAGTGCTATAAATTTTCCTCTTAACACTGCCTTCAAAGTGTCCCATAGATTTTGGTATGCCGTGTCTCTATTTTCATTTAATTCTAGGAATTTTTTTATTTCTCCCTTATTTCTTCTCTGATCTAGTCCTCATTCAAGAGTATATCATTCAGTCTCCATGTATTTATATAATTTCTTTGGGTCTTTCTGTTGTTGATTTCTGCTTTCATTTCACTGTGATCTGAGAAGATGCAGGGAATTATATTACATTTTTTTAATTTGCTGGTACTTGCTTTGTGGTCCAGGGTGTGGTCTATTTTGGGAAAGGTTCCATGAGCAGCTGAGAAGAATGCGTATTCAGCTGTTGTTGGTTGAAATATTCTGTATATGTCTATTAGGTCCATTTGGTTTATAGTATTCTTTAGGTCTGAAGAGTCTTGACTCATCTTTTGCCTGGAAGATCGATCTAGTGGTGTGAGTGGTGTGTTGAAGTCTCCCAGTATTATTGTATTCAGGTCTATATGAGACCTGATGTCCCAAAGAGTTCGTTTTATAAAAGTGGGTGCACCCACATTTGGGGCATAAATGTATACTATCATTATTGGGTTGTTTCTTTTATTAATAAGAAGTGACCTGCTTTGTCTCTTTTGATGTGTTTTAGATTAAAATCTGTTTTGTCGGACATGAGCATTGCTACCACTGCTTGTTTTCAGTGTCCATTCCCATGGTATATCTTTTTCCATCCTTTCTCCTTTATCATATGTATATCTTTGGCTGTATGGTTAGTTTCTTGCAAGCAGCATATAGTTGGATTATATCTTTTAATCTACATTGCCAGTCTATATCTTTTAATTGGGGAGTTAAGACCTTTGACATTCAGTGTTATTATTGAGATATGATTATTGTTTCCTGTAATTTTGAGTTCTATTTTCTGTTTGATGTAGTGTTATTTCTCCTTTACTTAGTTACCCATCTGGTGGAGTTCAACCCTTCTCTGGTTCTGGTATTTGGTTCTTTTTTCTTCTTTGTGTTTTATTTCTTTAAGTATTTTCTCTAGCACTGGCTTGGTAGTCATGAATTCTTTTAGTTTCTGCTTGTCTTGGAACATTTTTATTTCTCCATCAATTTTGAGTGATATCTTTGCTGGATATAGCAGTCTTGGTTAGAAGTTGTTTTCTTCCAGGGTCTGGAGTACATCATACCTGTTACAGTGGAAGTGGCAATGTGGGCTCTTTCCCTCAGTTCAAATAAGATTTTCTGAAAGGGGAATTAAAACTAACAGGTGGCTCGGTTGCAGCTTAAACAAAATTTTATTACAAAGCCAGTAGGAAAATAGAAAGGGAAAAGAAGAAAAGCAGTATGCACGCTGGAGAGTCTGAAAATGGAACTCTGCCCCTCCCTCTGACCCCGGCCCCTTAAATACAATTCTCACATTAGTACGTTCTTATCAGCGTTATTAAGGTAACAGGCTAGTAACTTATTTCTTAGGCAGGTGGTGCCTTCTAGTCTTGGACAGTAGACTTACTAAGTGCAGGGGTCAATAATCTACCTTGTTTTACCTCTATTGTATCAGTTGCCCATCAGCTATGGGTTCTTTGAAGTAACCCATGGAGTTTGCCTTTCTCATACTGAGGCCAAGTCACAAAGAACAGGAGGTAAACAGAGGCACTAGTTGTAGCCAGTGCAGCTGTGTGTAATCCCTAAGAACAAGGCATAAGACCCTTGCTATCTTTACAGCATTAAAATGCACAAGGCAGAGTCATGTGATCTTAGGGGTAAAGGCCTTAACTGCCTCTATGGTGTTCTCAAGGCTCCCAAGTTTCTACATGCTTCTAAGGATAGAGGCTTTAATTGTCTTTACATTCTTACTATCATTAGAACAAAGGGGCAGAAACAGAAGGGAAGGAGAGCTCTTGGTATGTAACAGACAGAGTTACCACCTCTCACTGCCTGAATGACTGCCTTTTAAATTTTATTAGAAATTAATACTGGAACAATTTTTCCCAAACTGATACAATACCAGTCCCTCCTGGCTTTCATGACTTGGGTTGAGAAGTCTAGAGTGATTTTATTATTTTTCCCCTGAATGTCACCCATTATTTTGTTTTTGCTGCTTTTAAGATTCTTTCCTTGGCCTCTATTTTGATCATTTTGATTATTTTGTGGCATGGGGAAGGCCTTCTTTGATCTTGTCTTGATGGTGTTTTAAATGTCTCCTGTACGTGGATGTCCAAGTCTTTTTCTATGTTTGGGAAATTGTGTGAAATTATTTCTCTGAAGAGGTTTCTGATACACTTGGTTTGTGCTTCTATACCTTCTTCAATGCCTATTATCTGTAATTTAGGGCATTTCATATTGGCCCATGTTTGTTGGCTGTTCAGGTCGTGTTGTTGTATTGTCTCCTCTATATTGTTGACTGTGTTTTCAGTTTTGACTGAACTGTCTTCCAAGAGTGATACTCTGTTTTCCATATAGTCTAGCCTGCCAGAGGTGGTTTCTATTGCACTCTTTAATTCATTTATTGACTCCTTCATTTCACTCAAAGCCTTTTTTGGCTCTTTCTTAGGGCCTCAATTTCTCTATTGATATGCTCTTTCATTTCCTGTACACTTTCTTTGAGGCCTTTCATTATATTGAAGATCAAAGTTCAGAATTCTTCTTGTGGCATTTCCTGAAGATCAGTATCGGTGATCTCCCTTGTTGTTGAGTTGTGGTAGTTTATTGTTTCCTCACCGTTCTTCATTTTATATTTTTAGAGTTCTCAGGTTTGTATTTTGGTTGTTTTGGCATCTACTTCCTCTTTGTGTGTGAGTCCTGTGTCTATCTGTTATTCTTTTATAATAAGGTATATGCTGGGGATATATATTTTCTCTTATCAATTTGTCTCATATAATCAAACTTTTGAGTTTGTCCCCCAGAGCCTCTTTAACTAGATATAGTTCTTAGTGCAGGCAAACAAGAGCCTACTTGGCTGCAGGCCACCATGCTCTCCAGGCCCAGACTCCATAAGGCCAGAGACTATGATGTTCTGTTCAGAGCCTGCAGCCTGCTGGTTGGGATTTAATGCCCCACAGCCACCACCGCTGCTTTGCTGATTGTATGCCTGTGAAACTGCAGAGCACTGACCTCTGGCCTCTGTGGCCAGTGGGCCAGCTCAGCAGGGCCAGTGATTGCCATGTTCTGAGCTTGCAGCCTGGCTCGCTGAGCTTTGATGGCCCCTGGGACACCGCCCCTGATCTGCTGGTTATGATCACGTTGAGCACTGTCAGTCACTGGCATGCATGCATCCCAGGCACAAATTCTGCTGGCGGAGAGAGTGTTGAGTTCCCAGCCTATGGCTCTGATAACGTGAACCCTTGTTGGCCCTGGCCTCCCTGCTTTCAGAGCCCAAGCTATGGCAGGGAGAGATTGTACAGTTCTAAGCCTGGGACTTGGGTGGCTCCATTATTTAGTCTCAGGACACCACTGCTGCTCTGGGCAACTGTGATCACGTGATCCCTTGTTGGCCTCTGGCATTGGTGCTTGTAGCACCCAGACATGGCCAGGCATGAGTTTATAGCTTTCTGAGCTTGCAACTCAGTAGGCTGAGTTATTTTGCCCCACAGACACCATGGCTGGCTGTCCTGTGGTGATTGCTAGAGACCCTGCAAGGGCACGGGGAATGGTGACTCTAGGTCCCTCCCACCCGAATGTTCCTAGGGGCTGTCTGCTATACCTGACTGTGGCCCCATCCCACCTCCACAGGGGTGGTTTGCAAACTCACAGACCCCGTGAGTCTGTTTGTTGCCACCCTAGTCCCTGTGGCTGTACAGGGCATTCTCCTGCTGGGGCGGCTTGTTAACTCATGGTCTTGATAAGTGCTGCTTGGGTCCCTGCAGGCAGAGATGAGTTCAGCTGCAGCCATAGGATCTAGTTGGGCCATCTGGGTAGTTGGGTCTTTGTCAAGTGTGGAAAGACAAATCGACTGCTTTTGATGATAGTCTGTAATCGCTAGCTTCACAGCAGTCTGCTGCTTCTTTGCTCGTGGTCTCTGGGAGTAGCAGTGCCGGCCACTCTCCGCTCACCAGGAGAAATGTGTAGAGCTCTTTACAGTCCTCTGCTCTATCTGCTGCCTCTGATTCTGCCACGGTTCAATTTTCATTGTTTTATTGAGTTTTCTCTGCTTTTCTTTCCTTGTCCAGAAACAGTCATCCTGCTGGTTGAGTTCCGATTCTCAGAGCTCCTGAAACACACTGTCTCCCTGTATTTCACCATCTTTAATCTCCCCAAAACTTACTCTTTCAGATAAGAAATCATAATGGGTTGATATCAATTTTCTTTTATTATTTACAAATAATACTCTAAAAAATATTGGCTTATAACAGCAATCATTTTGCTCATGATACTGTAGCTTATGAATTTGTATTGAACTTAACTTGGTAGTTCTGATGATCAGGGACAGGTCTGGCTATCTTACCTGGGCTTACTCATGCATCTATGGGTAGGTAATGGGTCTTTAGCCTGAGGACTGAAATGGCTTGGTTAGATGGCTCTTATGGTGTCTCTTCTCCAGGCAGGCTAGTTCAGCATTGTTCACATGGTGGCAGTGGCAAGGGTCCCAGGAACAAAAAGAAAAAGAATGCAAAGCCCCTTAAGACCCAGACTCAAAACTCATATAATGTGGCATCTACCTCATCCTATTGGACAAAGCAAATTACAAAACCAATCTGGATTCCAGGATTACAAAATAGACTCCATCTCTCTTGATGGAAGGAATTGTAAGAAATCATGACCATTTTTGTAGTTTATCAAGGAGAAGGAAGAAAATGCTATAACGAAAATGTATGTTCTTAGGTTGAGATCCTAAATTATAGAGGAACAATACTGCTTTCGGCTCTGTGGATGACTAATTAATTTCAAACATACAATGCTGCTTACTGTGAAATTCCAGATGGAAATCATTAATTTATCATTTTGCCTGTAATCCTCATATGTGGGAGGATTGAGACAGGAGGATTACAGTTTCAAGGCCAGCCTCAACAATTTAGCGAAGC
The DNA here is from genome assembly GCA_004027185.1 of Glis glis. Lineage (NCBI taxonomy): Eukaryota > Metazoa > Chordata > Mammalia > Rodentia > Gliridae > Glis > Glis glis. The sequence goes on from PVJS01021845.1 coordinate 29,517, forward strand.
CCTCAGCAATTTAACAAGACCCTGTTTCAAATAGAAAGGGCTGGGGTATAGCTTGGAGATAAAATGCCCCAAGTTCAATTCACAGTACAAAAAAAAAGAGAGAAATCATTTATGTGTGTATGTACATTAGTCCAATTTATGGTATTTGGTATACCTCAATAAAAATGTAACTATATACTATATGCATGTATGCCTATATATAAGTGCAGTCATGTGTCTTTTAGTGATGGGATATGTTCTGTTGGCTTATTTCATCATTGTGTGAACATGATAGAGTGTACTTATACAAACTAAGACAGTTATAGGAACACTAAGCAATATAATCTCAAGGAACCACTGTTGTATAAACTCTTCATCATTGAATAAAATGTCATTATATGGCACATGACTATATATATGTATAGATATACATATATATACATGTCTATATAATTATACTTTTATTGAGATATACCGTAAATTGCACTAAATTTAAGTGTATATCTTGATGAAATTATGTATAAGTATACATGCCCTATCACCAACACCCCTATAAAGATATTGAGTATTTCTTGCCCCTTTCCAGTCAATATATGAACACACCAGAAGCAATTACTATTATGACTTCTGTCACTACAGATTAGTTTTATTTTCATTTGAATTTCATGTAAGTGATATCATATAATATAATCATCTTTTTTTTGCGGTACTGGAGATTGAACCCAGGGGCATTCTAGCTCCAAGCTACACCCCCAGCCCTATTTTTTATTCTTTATTTTGAAACAAGGTTTCACTAAGTTGTGGAGGGCCTCACTAAGTAGCTGAGGCTGGCCTCGAACCCAGATCCTCTGGTCATACCTCCCAAGTACTGGGATTACAAGCATGTGCCACCATGCCCAGCTTATAATCATCTTTTGTGACTAGCTTTTTACCCTCAAAATACATGCTGTCAGATGCATCCAATATTACTTTGTGCACTAGAAGTTCTTTTTTTTTTTTTTTTTTTTTTTTTGCTGTACCGGGGATTGAGCCCAGGGGAATTCTACCTCCGAGCTACACCCCCAGCCCTATTTTTTTTATACTTTATGTTGAAACTGGGTCTCACAAAGTTGCAGAGCGCCTCACTAAGTAGCTGAGGCTGGCCGCAAACCTGGATCCTCCAGTCTCTGCCTACCAAGTACTGGGATTACAAGCGTGCGCCACCACGCCCAGCTAGAAGTTCTTTTTTTTTTTTAAATAACATTAGCATTTATTGTTTTATAGAACACTGTATTGAAAACCCAAGCATTGAGCTGGGCGTGGTGGCACATGCTTGTAATCCCAGTACTTGGGAGGCTGAGTTTTAAAAGTTAAGGAAGGCCGGGCGTGGTGGCGCACGCTTGTAATCCCAGTACTTTGGGAGGCGGAGACCGGAGGATCCGAGTTCGCGGCCAACCTCAGCGCACGTGCGCGGGCGCGCGTGCTTTATCTCTCCCCTCTCTCTCTCTCTCTCTCTCTCTCTCTCTCTCTCCCTGTCTCTCTCTACCTAGTGAGGCCCTCTGCAACTTCGTGAGACCCGGTTTCAAAAATAAAGCATAAAAAAATAGGGCCGGGGGCGTAGCGCGGAGGTAGAACGCCCCTGCGTTCAATCCCCGG
>PVJS01021846.1:0-13656 GCA_004027185.1 Glis glis
CTCCGCCGCCGCCACCGCCGCCACCACCACCACCAGCTGACCCAGAGGAGGGCGGAGGTACTGTGGAATAGTCTGCCATGGCTACCCTACCGTAGCCGCTGCCGCTTCTCCACGGAGATTCCCTCTCAGCTAACTGCTAAGAAAGAAAGAAAATGGCGGCCGTCGAGGCTCTATCACATTCTTGCGCGACCATCGTGCCGTAAAGGGGCGGAGACGGGAAGACGCAAATCCCGCGATGTTTCCGAGGCCACGCGCTGCGGGGGGTGGGGCCGAGAGAGGAGCGGCGAGCGCCGCGAGAACTGAGGTTCAGGTTTCGCGAGAATAGGGCTTGTCTTCGCGCCCGTTCGCTCTGCGCGTTTGTTGGGGTGAGGCTGAGGAATTGTGATTTGGGGAGGCTGGGTCAGGGTGCCGCGGCGACAGCGGGCAGGCTGGGGTTGCGGGAAGCTTGAGGAAAGAGCGGCCGCCTCTGGGAGGTGCTGCGGCGGGGTCATCCGCCGGGGCGCTTCTTTGTTGTCCGTGGGGAAGCGCTTGACGCTGACGGGCGTGACGGCCACGCCATAGTGTCCCCGGCCCGCCGCGGCCGGACCCCGTGAGAGGAGCGCGCCGGGCCGCCGCGCGGTGCTGTGTCCGAAACGCCCGCCTGCTGGTGGGAGCCAGCATGACTCTGAGGGTAGTAAAGTGTCCCTGTGTTTTGTTTTTAAGACTGTCCGATTTTCGAGTTTATCACAAGGGGGGGAATTCAGGCCGGAGGTCTCCTAGTTCTCCAGCCGACTTTCAGGTTTTCGTTTGAAATAATGTGGGGGGGCAGGCTGTGACAAGATGACTGCCCTTTATCTTTTAAAAACGCAACTTTTCATAAAGTGCAGTGTTAGTCAGACTTGGTATTGACTGGCCCGGACTAGCTTTTTTTTTTTTTTGAGGTCCGTATAATTAACAGCATCCGTTTCTTGACCAAAATTGACTTCGGCCTCTGAGTAGTGTTTTTTTTTTTTTTCTTTTCTTTTTCTATCCACCTAAGGGTACTCAAAAGTAAGGTAATGTTCTGGATTGTTATCCCTGGACTAGATGGGTTTTTTTTGGGGGGGGGAATTTTTGTTGTCTAGTGTATTTACCAGATAATTTCAGACATTTCTATAGACCTTCCCGAGCATATCTTGGGTAGTGAGCCTTAATAGTAGTAGTAGTTCCAGGGATGAGCAGGGTGCTTGAGAAGTAATTGTTCATACTTGAGTGTATCACAGTGGGCTTCCCCCCCAAAAATCTTTCCATTTAGTTAACAAAGAATGAGGTAGGATGAATTTTCCCAACTTTGTGGCATTTTTGTCTTCTGTGAATTCGTCTAAAAATACTTTTCCCGTTGCCACGGTTAAGTGATTGAGAGAAATGTATGCAGTAATCTTCCTGATAACCTAAAACAAATATGTCCACTTGTTCAAGGCCCCATAAAAGTCAGTTAGCTAAATAATTATATGCTTGTAGATACAAGTGGACCGTGACCTCTAAACCATAACCTCTAAGTCAGCTTATTAATAGCGCTGGTCATCTTTTTCAGTGTTTTAAATTTTTGTGGGAATTGTATTTGGAAAAGCAGTGAATGTATTGGACTACAAATTTAATCATAGCAGTATATAGAAAAACAATAAAAGCAATACTGGGTGATATTACTAAATAGTTTTTTTGGGGGGGTGTCCTGGGGATTGAACCCAGGAGCATTTTACCTCTGAACTATACCCCCAGCCCTTTTTTAACACTTTTTTGGTTGTTTGTTTTGTTTTTTTAATATGCTTTTATTGGTACATTATAGTCTCACATCATAATGTAAATCATGTTGACAGTGACATACATGCGCGCAGTACTTGGTGCTGCCCCCCCATTTCCCCCCTTCCCCATACAGACTACTGACATTGACATTGGTATTTTCACACATGTACACATAGCTGATGGTAGTAATTCCTTCAATGATCCACACTCTTCCCCCTCCCCTTCCCTTTTACCACCTCCCTGGTTCCATTGAGGTTTCTCATCCATTATCCATAGTCTCCTTCTGGTAGCCGAATTACTCCCTAGCTCCTGCTTATTAGAAAAACATATGACCCTTCACTTTCTGTGACTGGCTAATCTCACTTAACATAATGTTCTCCAGGTCCTTCCATTTTCTTGGAAATGACATAATTTTGTTCTTTATTGCTGAGTAGAATTCCATTGTGTGGATATCCCATAATTTTGTGATCGACTCATCTGTTGATGGACACCTAGGTTGGTTCCATAATTTGGCTATTGTGAATTGTGCTGCTATGAATATGGGTATGCATTTTTTTTCCGGCAGTACTGGGGATTGAACCCAGGGACATTTTACCTCCAAGCTACACCCCCAGCCCTATTTTTTATTCTTTATTTTGAAACAGGGTCTCACTAAGTTTTGGAGGGCCTCACTAAGTAGCTGAGGTTGGCCACGGACCCAGATCCTCCTGTCTCAGCCTCCCAAGCACTGGGATTACAAGCGTGTGCCACCACCCCCAGGCTCATTTTTTTTTTTTTTTATTAACCGGCGCCTTGCTAAGTTGTTGAGGCTGGCCTTGAACCTGTTATCCTCTTTTTGTAGCCTCTCAAGTACTGGGATTACAGGTGTAAGTCCCTACACCTGGCTAAATAGAAAAAAAAAATTTTTTTTTTTTTTTGCGGTACCGGGGATTGAACGCAGGGGCATTCTACCTCCGCGCTACGCCCCCGGTCCTATTTTTTATACTTTATTTTGAAACCGGGTCTCACGAAGTTGTGGAGGGCCTCACTAAGGAGAGAGAGAGAGCGTGAGAGCTGAGGCTGGCCGCGAACCCGGATCCTCCGGTCTCCGCCTCCCAAAGTACTGGGACCCGGATCCTCCGGTGTCTGCCTCCCAAAGTACTGGGATTACAAGCGTGCGCCACCATGCCCGGCAAAAAAAAATTTTTTTTTTTGCCCTACTGGGGATTAGTAGCTGAGGCTGGCCATGAACCTGCGATCCTCCTGTCTCAGCCTCTCAAGTACTGGGATTACAAGTGTGTGCCACCACACCTGGCTCGAAAAATTTTAATTGTATTTTGAGAATGTCTGCCCAACATATGGCATTTACTAATCAGTAATTGTTTTTTCATATCAATTAGGCTTATACACCAATCAAACCCTCTGATCAACATAATTTAGTACTGAGTTATATAATTTACCCACCAAACTTTATCTCATATGTATCATAGTTTAGTTTTTTTTTAAATATTGAAAACGAGGACCTCCAGTTTAGAAGTGGGGGTATTCTAGAATTGGGACAAGTTGGAAGCAATCTAGAGCAGGATTTCTCAACCTTAGCACTATTAACATTTTGGACTAGATAATTCTTTGTTTCTCTATACTATTTTGCATTCTAGTATGTTTAGCAGCATCCTTGTACTCTTAACTACAGATGCCAGTAGCACTTCTCCACCCCACCACCAGTTGTATCAAACAAAAATATCTACAGACATTGCACATGTATGCCTTGAGTAAAATTACTCCTCATTGCCAAACACTGATCAGCCTTGATTTCTGTCCTTGCCTCCTCTATCCATCAAGAAGACACCATTAACCATATTGCCAATGTATGTTATAAATTCCATTACTTTTCACTTCCACTGCTCCCAATCTAGTCCTACTTTTTTTTTTTTGGTACTGGGGATTGAACCCCGGGGCATTCTACCTCTGGGCTACACCCCCAGCCCTATTTTTTATTCTTTATTTTGAAACAGGGTCTCACTAAGTTGTGGAGGCCCTCACTAAGTAGCTGAGGCTGGCTGCAAACCCAGATCCTCCAGTCTCAGCCTCCCAAGTACTGGGATTACAAGTGTGCGCCACCACGCCCGGCTCCCAATCTAGTCCAAGTTATCATCACTTCACTCCTGGATGGTTATAGCAGCATTCTAGTTGGTTTCTCTGCTTCTGCCTTTACATTTCTACAATTTGCTTTTTTAAAAATTATGAAATTTGTATGGAAATGTGTATAACAAGATTTCAAAAGTAACAAGCACCCATGTACCCACTCTAGGAATAGTCTCCAAGTTATGGACTATTAACAGTACTTTTGAAGCTTGAGAGTGTTTCTACCAGATTGTATTACAAGTCATTCCTCATACAAGAGCTTAATGACTTTTTTTTTTTAAAACATCATATCAGCCAGGCGTAGTGGCGTATGCCTGTAACCTCAGTACTTGGGAGGCTGAGATGGGGATGGCAGGTTCAGCAACTTAAGAAGACTCTCAGCACCCAGGTTGCTGTTTCAATACATAAAAAGGGCTGGGTGTGTAGCTTGGGGGTATAATGACCCTGGGCTCAATCCCCAGTTCCACAAAGAAATAAAGCAGAGCTGGGTATGGTGGCGCACGGTTGTAATCCCAGTACTTGGGAGGCTGAGACAGGAGGATCGCAGGTTTGCAGCCATCCTCAGCTACTTAGTGGGGCCCTTTGCAACTTAGTGAGACCCTGTTCCAAAATAAAGAATAAAAAATAGGGCTGGGGGGATAGCTAGGAGGTATAATGCCCCTGGGTTCAATTCCCAGTACTGCAAAAAAAAAAAAAAAGTAAGTAAAGCAGAATAAAGTAAATCAGATCTTCTCACCCATATATTTCCAGTTGCACTTTAAATCCTATTTCCTAGGGCTGGGGCTATAGCTCAGTAGTAGGGTGCTTGCTTAGCATTCACAAGGCCCTGGGTTTGATCCCTAGTGCCACACACATACACAGTAAGAATTCTATTTCTTAGAATGGCCTGAGGGCCCTTGTCAGGCCACTGTATCTAAAATATTCCTCCCTGTTATTCCACTCCAGCTATTTGTCCCTCTTGCTGTTTAAGATCTTCCTGCCTCTAGGACTTCATACTTGCTTTTTCCTCTGCCTAGGATGCTCTTATAGACCTTCACATATACCATTCAGGCCTCACCTCAGATGCTATTTTCTTAGACCACTCTGATCACTTTGGCTATGCCATACTGCAATTACTCTCTGATTACTATGTTTTCTTTATAGCATTTACCTGAAATTATGTTCTATGTGTTTATTTTGTGTGTGTGGCACTGGAAATTGAACCCAGGGGCATTCTACCTCTGAGCTACACCCCTAACCCCATTTTTTAATTTTTATTTTGAAACAAGGTCTTGCTAGGTTGATGAGAGTCTCACTACTTGCTGAGGCTGTCCTCAAACCTGCGATCCTCCCATCTCAGCCTCCAAGGTACTGGGATTACAGGCTTGCACCACCACGCCTGGTATTTTAATAGTTTTGATAAAACTCAGGATGCAATGTCAACTAACTGTCAACTAAACTGGGAAAACTATAGCTGGTGACTTTCTTAAGCTACATATGTATTAGGTCTGAGTTCATGTGCCCTCAAAGCCATTTGTAGTCGATTCCTCTAGCTTAATTTTATTAAACTGATAAAATCAGACTTTTTCATAACTACGTTTATTCCCCTTTTCAATGTAAATTATCTTAAAAATGGGCATATTTTAACTAATAGTCTAAAATTGATTTGTTGTGCTTTGAGATTGGCTGATTATCCAGCTGAATTATGTTTGATAGTCACACTTTTATTAAGGACTATTAAGGAAATTTTTTTTCCTTCTTGTTATTGGGAATTGAACCCAGGGCCATTCTACCTCTGAGTTACAAACCTAGCCCTTTTTATTTTTTGTTTTGAAACAGGGTCTTGCTAAGTTGCTGAGACTGACCTCGAACCTGTTATCCTCCTGTCTCAGCCTCCCAAGATCTGGGATTACAGGTGTGTGCCACCATGCTGGGCCCCTATTAAGGAGATTTCACAATCAATTATTAGAACTATGGCAGTAGCCTAAAAAAATTAGATTTTAATTTCTTTAATATTAAAAAATTAACCTCTGATAGGTATTTTATCCTCAGGATGAAGCAAGAGTCAGTGTTTTTTTTTTTTTTTTTGTCTGTGTGTGTGGTACTAGGGATGGAACCCAGAGGTATTCTACCTCCGAGCTACACTCCCAACCCTATTTTTTATTCTTTATTTTGAGGCAGGGTCTCACTAAGTTGCAAAGGGCCTCACTAAGTGGCTGAGGCTGGCTGCAAACCTGCGATCCTCCTGTCACAGCCTCCCAAGTACTGGGATTACAAGAGTGCACCACCACACCTGGCAAGAGTCAGTGTTTTTAAGCTTACAGAAGTCTAGCAGGAAGCACTTAGATTTGCCAAAGAACAGAGTAAAAAGAATAATAAAGTTGAGCTGGGCATGGTGGCGCATGCCTGTAATCCCAGTCCTTGGGAGGCTGAGACAGGAGAATCACAGGCTTGAAGCCAATCTCAGAAACTTAGTGAGACACAGTTTGAAAATAAAAAAACACAAAAATTAGGACTGGGGGTGTAGCTCAGAGGTAGAATGCCCCTGTATTCAATCCCTAGTACCCCCCCACAGGATTAATATACTTAATAAAAGTTTAAAAAGGATTAATAAAGTTAATAAAAGTTGAATTATTAAATGTACTAGCAAATTTCTTTTACCTTCTGATTTGGTTACCTAATTATTTCTTAGTACAACTTTTCACTGTTGGATTTCTTAAGCTTGTCTGAAATATTGACAGGTTCTTTATAGCTAATGAAGAAAAATAGCCCATTATCAGGTTTTGAACAGGCATTTAGAATGGCAAAATTGTGTAACCTTCCTGCCTCCCCTTATCCCACCACATACATCCTATGTTTAGCCAAAAGACTCTTATTTCTTTATGCTGTGCTTTTATTCAGATCAACTCTATTTTCCCAGTACACAGTCACAGCAGATGCAGGTTAGATATAAGGAGGATAGCAGCCACTTCAAGGTAAAATGATAATCTAGGGTGTTAAAGTATTTGATAATTAGGTGGATGATTGGTCTTTATGACTTTTATCTCTCTTCTGTTTCAGTTTCTAGAATTTTATTTTAGACTAAGGTGTGAATAGAAGCAGGAGATACTTGTATTTTAAAAGACAAAGTTATTAACACAAATGTAACTTTGGAACATTGTAGAGAACAGCATTTTGACCAGTGTCTGAAATTGGAAGCAGCCCAATGTAGTGGAAAAGATTCTGGACTCTATCCCAGAGGATCTAGATTCAAGTGTGACCCATGTGTCCTTCGGTAAGTCACAAGTTCTTTTCACCAGTATGACACAAAACGAGGGCAATGTAATCTGTTTCTCAAAAGTAGCTAACAGTAAAAGATAATAAAAATTCTTGTATTTTTACACAGTGATTTCTGTTTCCTTTAAGAAATTGCTCTTAAGAGCCAGGGGTGGTGGCACATGCTTGTAATCCCAGTACTTGGGAGGCTGAGACAGGAAGATCGCAGGTTCATAGCCAACCCCAGCAACTTAGTGAAGCCCTCCGCAACTTAGTGAGACCCTGTTTCAAAATAAAGAATAAAAAATAGGGCTGAGGGTGTAGCTTGGAGGTAGAATGCCCCTGGGTTCAATCCCCAGTGCTGCAAAAAAGAAAAAAAGAGAAATTGCTGTTCGTGTTATCTCACCCTGAGTTACCAGAAATTTCTTCTCTGATTTGAATGCCCAATTTGAGTTTCCTGATTGAAGGACTGTTAGGGGATTGAAGAGTATTATGATATTGATCATGACCACTGATTTACCCTAAATCCAGCCTTTCACTATCCTTACTATTCCCACGTATTCATAACTATAGAGCTTTTGTGAGGAACTGACCTTTCAGACCACTTCTATTTTATTGTTGTGTACTAATTCCCTATTTTTTTTCCAGAAAGCCTGTCTAGAACTCTAACTTAGGGATTTCTTTTTGCTCTCATGTACCATATTATGGTAATTATATCATATCATTTGTTGTTATTTGGAATTCCCACTAGATTATAAGGTCCATGATAGTAAGGACTGTGCCTTTCTTTGTCTTCACTGGGCATAGCACACTGAAACAGCGATAGTTACTTGTAACTAATATCATATTGTGGGCACTGTTCTTTATGTCGATTAATTAATTTGTTCTCATAACAGGTTTTGTGAGGTAAATGTTATTAATCTCTCCATTTTGCTGAGGTATAAGTATATTAACTTGCCCAGGGTCACATATTAATGTTAGAGCTGTGAGCTGTGATACAAACTGAGGTAGCCCAACTTGAAAGAATGGAATTGTCTATAAAAAGACAGGTAATAATAAGCCAGGCATGGTGGTGCACACCTGTAATCCTAGTACTTGGGAGGCTGAGACAGGAGGATCGTAGGTTCAAGGCTAGCCTTAGCAATGTAGGGAGATCCTCAGTAATTTAGCAAAGTAAAAAATAGAAAGTGCTGAGAGTGTAGCTCAGAGGTAGAATGGCCCTGGGTTCAATCCCTAGTACCAAATAACAACAACAAAAAAAGACAGGTATTAACATGTATGTCTTTAAGCCGGGTGTGGTGGCGCATGCTTTTGTAATCCCAGTACTTGGGAGGCTGAGACAGGAGGATCGCAGGTTCGCAGCCATCCTCAGCCTCTTAGTGAGGCCCTATGCAACTTAGTGAGCCCTGTTTCAAAATAAAGAATAGAAATAAAATAGGGCTGGAGGTGTAGCTTGGAGGTAGAATGCCCCTGGGTTCAATCCCTGGTGTGTGTGTGTGTGTGTGTGTCTGTCTGTCTGTCTCTCTCTCTCTCTCTCACACACACACATACACACACACACATGCACGCACGCACGGACACACAAAGAACTGTTAATGTTTGAGACAAAGGTCCTGTGTGAAAGCATAACACATTTTCTCTGCTTTGGGGGACCTATTTAGTGAAGGTAGAAAGACTATCCAGGAGGTAGCTACTGTGTTATATCCAGCTTTACAGTGTTCTTCAAATCTAAGGAGAGAAGAAACATTCTTACTGTATTATATGTACAAAGGCCTCCTTGATTATATATGGTGTTTCTTTGGCTAGCTACACATAGCTGTTGGCGGGATCTCTCCTTTGATCAGGAACATAGGAGATATATAACAGCATTGTAATATGTAAGAATCTGAAAAGTTTAGAGCTCTGTGTCCCTACTGGGTGGGCATAACACTCCCAGCTTCCCATTACTTAAGATAATGATGCTAGGTTGAATGTTTGGGACTCTTGAAAGCATCTGTCTGAAAAAATTAATTTTACCACCCATTTCTTGAGTGATTTTAAGCTAATTGCATACCATGTTTTCTAGTAATTTATAATAATGCTACAATAGATATGTACATATATTTAATAAATATATTCATAATTTACTTTAAATTGGTCTTAATCGGTCTTATTCCCAAAATTTGTTTCCAAATCTCTGTCTGTACAGCTATCTATAAGAATTTTGTTTTCCCCTTTTCTTTTTTTTTCCAGTACCGGGGATTGAACCCAAGGGTGTTCTACCTCCGGCCCTATTTTTTATCCTTTTAGTTTTGAAACCAGATCTCACAAAGTTGCGGAGGGCCTCACTAAGGAGCTGAGGCTGGCCGTGAACCCCGATCCTCCGGTCTCCGCCTCCCAAGTACTGGGATTACAAGGGTGCACCACCACGCCTGGCTTCCCCTTTTCTTCAAAAATGAAATGTCTAAAACATATTCATACATTTATTGTTCTTATTCTCTTCATTTTATGGTCAAAAATATTTTTCTTTCCCTACTTTGGTCATATATATTTTTTTTTTGTGGTACCAGGGATTGAACCCAGGGGCATTTGACCTCTGAGCTACACCCCCAGCCCTATTTTTTATACTTTATTTTGAAACCGGGTCTCATGAAGTTACGGAGGACCTCACTAAGTAGCTGAGGCTGGCCGCGAACCCAGATCCTCTGGTCTCCGCCTCCCAAGTACCAGGATTACAAGCGTGCGCCACCACACCCGGCTGGGTCATATATTTATATACCAGTTCCTTTCATTTCTTCTATTGCGTTTATCTTTTAACTTTTTAGCTAAATAAATCCAGATTTAAAAAATCACTTTGGGGGCCTGAGCTCAATGGTAGAGCACTTGTCTAGCATGCTCAAGGCCCTAGGTTCCACCCCCAGCATCATGTGGACACACACACATACATACATATATATACACAATTTTTTTTTCCCATAAAACCTGACCTGACTTACCAATTTCAGTTATCTTCCACTTAGCGATTGTCTGTGTTGATAAGTAGAGACCTTTCTAAGGATTTGAAGCTAGGGACTAGAGGTAATGTAGCTCAGTGGTAGAACTATTAGCCTCACATGCACAAAGCCTGTACATCCATTTCCAGCATTGCAAGAAAAAAAAAATTAAAGGGTTAGTCCTAGCCTCTACACCCAAACACTTTGGGTGTTTGGCTTTGAATTCCTTATTCTACTTGTCATTTTCCTACAACCTTAGAACTTAACAAATTATAGGCCGGGCGTGGTGGCGCATGCTTGTAATTCCAGTACTGTGGGAGGCAGAGACCGGAGGATCCGGGTTTGCGGCCAGCCTCAGCTCTCTCTCTCTCTCTCTCTCTCCCTCTCTCTCTCTCTCTCTACTTAGTGAGGCCCTCCGCAACTTCGTGAGACCGGGTTTCAAAATAAAGTATAAAAAATAGGGCCGGGGGTGTAGCGCAGAGGTAGAACGCCCCTGGGTTCAATCCCCGGTACCGCAAAAAAAAAAAAAAATTATAAAACATAGGTTATAAATGTTGGGAGCATTTGATGTCAGGCCGCAGTGAAGGGTAACATCACTCAAACTTTTCTTAAAATATGAGTCTTGGAAAGAACTTACAGATCACCTAGCCCATTTCTTTCATTTTATGATTTTTATGGTGGAGGGAACTGTGACCCAGATTGTTTGTGTGTATAAAGTGACAGTCTAGAGTCCTAGTCTAATATTCTTTATATTTTCTATATGAAGCAGCAATGTTTGGGTTAAATTTCAGATGGGGATTTTCTGCTCATTAGGTACAAGGGGAAGAAGAATCAGCACAGAACAAAAAGTATCTTGATTTTTGTAATCAGAACATTTACTTTTACTTACAACATTTCCTTATGGGAATAGATTATTGGAAGATTGAAGATCTTTGCCAGTGAAATCCTTAAGACTGAAAGACTCACTTGGGATAATAGTTTTGTTGTTGTTTTTAGTAGAACTTTGCTTCTCTGCTGACATTTCCATGTCTATTTATAGCAGTGATCTCTTTGGAATTCGCCTTCTGATTCTGTTTGTTCTTTTGTGTTGCTTCACATTAACTGATGTTCTCACTTTATTAAAAAAATTGTATATGAAGGGACATGTACTTGAGAGGAAAAAGGAATTGTTTTAGAATCATCTCTGAAGTTACTATTTTCCTATGATTCATTATATATATTTAGTTAGTTAGTTTTGGTACTGGGGATTGAACCCAGAGGTATTCTACTTCCAAGCTTTTTATTTTGAAACAGAGCCTTGCTAAGTTGCTAAAGGTCTCAATAAGGTGCCAAGGCTGGCCTTGATCTTGGGATCCTCCTTTCTCAGCCTCTCAAGTACTGGGATTACAGGCATATACCACAATGCCCAGCTTAATTTTTATTTTGAAACAGAGTGAGGGTCTCATTAAGTTGCTGAGGCTGGCCTCACACCTGTGCTCTTCCTGGCTCAGCCTTTCAAGTTGTAGACATGCGCCACTGTGCCTAGCCTGTCATTCTGACTCTTGTGTCCTCTTTGTAACACTGAGTAAAGGCCTCAGGTTACTGTCCAGGTCACAACTTGGGATCTTCATCTTAGATCAGATGCCACTGAGGTCTATTAGAGTGCTGGCCCAAAACTCTTTACACACTAAAGTTGTAGTTTATTTGGTTATTGTCCTTCACACTAGTGTGAACTCCTTAGGATACCTTGTCTGTTTTAGTCATTACTGTATCCCAAGTGCATAAAATAATGTGTACCATATAGTAGATGTTAGTAAATGTTAGTACATTAATCCTTGACTACTTAAAATACTATTCCTCCCTACTCATGGCCACAGCCTGCATCTAGTCTTTATTCAGACTTTTCAAACAATAAAAATCTTCAACTCTGAGCCTGGCATGGTGGTGCACACCTATAATACCAGTACTTGCAAGGCTGAAACAGGAGAATCCCAGGTTCCAGGACAGCCTCAGCAGCTTAGTGAGGTTCTCGGTGACATAGCGAGACACCATTTCAAAAAATAAAAATAAAGCTGGGTGTGGTGGCACACGCTTGTGATCCCAGTACTTGGGAGGCTGAGACGGGAGGATCCGGGTTCGCAGCTAGCCTCAGCTACTTAGTGAGACTCTCTGCAACTTAGTGAGACCCTGTTTCAAAATAAAGAATAAAAAATAGGGCTGGGGGTGTAGCTCAGAGGTAGAATGCCCCTGGGTTCCATCCCCAGTACTGCAAAAAAAAGGACCAAAAAATAAAAATAAGAAAAGGGCAGGGGGCTGGTGAGCCCTTTGCCCTGCCCCTGGAGAACCCTTCACCCCAGTGCTGGGGATGCGGGGTGGCCCCCGGAGACCCCCCAGCGCTAGGGACATAGGGTGGGTGAGCCCTTGGCCCCGCCCCCAGAGAACCCCAGTGCTCAGGTCATGGGAGGATGAGCCATGACCCCGCACAGGAGGGTCTCCAGACAAAGAGAGAGAACCTCAGATGAGCAAAGAAGGTGAACTAACTGGGGGAGACGGGAGAGAAGGAGAGGGAAACAAACTGGTGCACAGGATGGACTTACACAAAGATATCAAAGTCAACTACTATGCTGAAAACGGGAAGGAGGGAGCGGGGAGGCAAAGGGGTGGGAATTGGGGAGGGCTAATTGACCGATGAGTGCATGTATACGTCAACCACCCTGAAATTCTTCAAGTTATGTATGATTGCAATGCACTAATAAAATAATATAAAAAAAGAAAAGGGCATGCGGGGGGGGGGGGTAGCTTGGAGGTAGAATGCCTCTGGGTTCAATCCGCAATACCACCAAAAGAAAAAATTTAACGAGATGATTGTGTCTAGATACTTTTGACTACAAGTAATAACTCTTATTACATGGCTTAAATAGTAACAACCAGGTTCTAAATGACCCCAAGACTGGCTGATTTAGCAGCTCAATAGTTTATGAGGTATACATGATTTTTTCATGTTTGCCCTCTGCCATCCTCAGCTTGTTGGCTTAGCTTACCTAATGACTACTTAATGGTTGCCACAATTCCGTGTTCTACACTGTCATGACTATTAAATGGAAACAGAAAGTTTCTTCTACCACCACTCCCCTCATCCCAGTTCTACTAATCAGATTAACCCTGTCTATATCAGAGCTTATGCTTACATTTACAGGCTTATGCTTACAAGTATCATACTTGTTTTTTTTGTTGTTGTTGTTGTTTTTGTGGTACTGGGGATTAAATCCAGAGGCATTCTACCTCCAAGCTACATCCCTAACCCTATTTTATTTTTATTTTTTGAAACAGGGTCTCTCAAGCCAGGTGTGGTGGCACACGCCTGTAATCCCAGTATGTGGGAGGCTGAGACAGGAGGATCACAGGTTTGAGGAGAGTCTCAGCAAGTAGTGAGGCTCTCGTCAACCTAGCAAGACCCTTTTTCCAAATAAAAATAAAATAGGGCTGGGGGTGTAGCTTGGAGGTAGAATGCCCCTGGGTTCAATCCCCAGTGCCATGAAGAAAAAAAAAAAAGAAACGGTCTCGCTAAGTTGTGGAGAGTCTTACT